>MU227856.1:161055-206175 GCA_018584345.1 Thuja plicata
ATCATTTTTTCTCATATAAGAGATTAGTGTAGTTTTCTCATCATCATCAGAATCTTCTTTCATTGCAACATAAACAACTTCTATATCATTGTCATCAGAATTATCAGTGTCATTGTCAGAAGTTTCTCCAGCAATATAACAAGATTTCTTACCTTTGTCTTTGTAGTCCTTATATTTCTTGAAATCTCAGTCATCCTTTCTATCTTTGTATTCTTTGTATTTGTTGTCCCTTCTTTCATCTTTTTCATTTTTTTCAGGACATCTAGCGGCTATATAACCAACTTTGTTGCATGAAAAACAAATAATAGGAAGTTTACCTCTGTATTTTCCTTTTCCTTTGGAGAGCCTTTTTTCCATGAGTGCTTCAAGTTCTTCAAGATCATCATTAGAAGTGTCACTATCACTATCCACATGTTTCTTTCCTTTCTTACATTTATTAAGAACAAGCTGTGATCTAAAAGCAGAATCAATCCCTTGTGGATTATAGTTATCATAATTTGACATTTCAAATGTAGTGAGTCTGCCTATCAGATTTTCTAGATTCAGATTATTGTTAGGAGTACATCTCAATTCTTGAATTTCTGAAACTCTAATAGCATATACAGGAAGTAAATTTCTCAGTACCTTTCTCATAATGGTGTTCTCATCAATAGTTTAATTATCCCCTCTAATGGCATTTACAACTTCTTTTATTCAACCATAGTACTGAATAACATTTTCTCCTTCTTGCATTTTCATCTCATCAAACTTACCTCTTAGAATTTCTGATTTAGCTCTCAACATTTGTGTCTCCACCATAGATAGTTGCAAGTTTGTCCCACATCTCTTTTGCATTTATGTAGTTCTTTATATCATCAAAATCTGAATAGCTCAATGAGGAGGCGATCTCCAACATTGCTTGATTGTGCTCTTGTTTTTCTCTTAGTTGTACAGCTGAGAGAGGAGTAGAAGGTGGTACACAGGCATGTTCAATAATTCACTTAGCATCATCTCCAATACCATCCAAATGTAGTTTCATCAAGCTCTGCCATGTAGGGAAGTTATCTTTGTTCATCTTGGGAACCTCCTTATACGTCTTGATCTTTTCTCTCCAAGTACCTTCAAACTATTTTTAGGAAACCAAAGCTCTGATACCAATTGCTAGAATGAATTTAGAATAACTGAGAGGGGAGGCATGAATCAGTTATCCTCAGGTCTAGATGTAGCAAATAAATACTTTCTGTACTTCAGATCTACTCGACAGCAGTAGCATAAATCAACAACTTTAATCATGCAGTTTACTGTCAATTGAAATTAGCTTGTACTAACATAACAGTAAAGAAAACCATAAGCATTCACACAAGTTGACACAAGTATTTAACGTGGAAACCCAATATGGGAAAAACCACTAGTAACATGCTACCACATTTTCACTCTTCTGAAGTGATGCCCTATGAGGAGCCAACCCTGTTAAAGGTTACAATAACACACTGCTAGGTGTGACCTGGTTAAAGGATTTAATCACCTTGTCAACTGTGGCCTTGTTAGAGGACTTAGAACATTCCAATCTGAATTTCACCTTGTTAGAGGATTTATACAAATGATTGTTAAGTCAACCTTGTTAGAGGATTTAACTAATACAATGGTAAGAAAGTAATCAACAGCTGTGATCTGGTATATACAACTTACTTTGCAAATTCAGATCCAATTACAACTCTGATGTTAACTTATTGGATAGCCTGCATTGTCATTTCAACCTTCTGATCTGCTTGGAAAATCCATCAAGCAATCACATATGCAACACTCTTCCTCTGCCTTATGCCTTCTCTGCTAGGTCATGCCAAACAATAAATCAACTATGAAAACCTTTTGCATACACATACATTCATCCACACATAATGAATAACCCCTTGAGGCTATCATACACGTCTCTGTCTAGGTCAGATAACTCTTTTGCCGCTTAAACAAGATCATAGATCTTAGGTTAGGTCAGATCCAATGGATCATCCCATCTTTGCATTTCATTTATTTCTCCAAAGTAGTCTCTAATTAAATCTTGAAACCATGCATTAATTATGGTTGCCCATACATTAAATGACATGGATCAATCTTTAATTAACATTACATATTCCAATAAAATCAACTAAGTCGGCCAGAGATTTCAAATCTCATCATCAATCCAATTACTGTAAGTCAGCCAACATCACTGTTTCCACTCGACAATTTCAATGGTGCTCGACATTGAGCAACTTTTTGCTCGTCACAAGCAACTTTACTTGGCACAAGCAACTTTTCTCGTCATAAGCAACTTTTCTCGGCACAAGCCAAACTTGCTCGGCATAGAACAGCCAGAAAAACTATCTTTGAAAGATAAACAACAAATTACTTTTCTAGAGTGCCAATTGATCAAGTACCCATTGAATTGCCTTAACTCAACCATTCACTTGGTCTTCTTGTTAAATCTTCTTCATCAACAATAGATATGGTACTCAAATAGATAACAATAGTCTCACCAATTAAGGTTTGACATCAATGACTAAACAACAATTGCTTGCAATGTCACTTTCCAACACACTATACTTTAGTGCATGCTTGTGGGTACCATCCCCACCAGGGTTTTCCCTTGGCCATGGTTTCCTCGACAAAAAAATTATGGTGTTATGAGTAATGTGTTATTTTCTTATGTTATTTTCATTTCTGCAAGCATATGGTTAATGTTTAATTGGTTGAAAAGTTTTAATAAGTGTTGTATTACTGATTCACCCCCCTCTCAGTATTACCTAATCCTAACAGCTACATTAGAATATAATATACATTATATGTTCTACATTTTATAATTTGTATTTATTTTATATGATATAATATGTATTATATTATATATTATATATTATGTTATATAATATATAATAATATAATATATTATATAACATACATAATAATATTATATATAATATGTATGCTAATAACTATACCAAATTTTCATTTATCCATATCATATACCTGAAATGCTTCATATACCCAATACACAAAAATTTGGCGTCATCCTCAAATTCTTGGTGGCAATGGAAAGGTGGTAAATTTCATAGCACATGTTTCGGGTATATGATAGATATTTGGTATATGATAGCTATCGTATACCCGATATATTTTACTGGTAAAGGGCCCATAATATTCTCTCTATCCCCACACCTGAGAGTCACAGATCTCTTAGAAAATATCACAGATTTTCAGATGTTGCAGCCAAAAAAATATTTAGGAATTTTTTTTGAAAATTTGTTGAATATTATTCAATTTCTATCAACTTTTTGGTCTCACAATGGGAAGCAACCATCACCGAAAGCATAAACACAAGAGGAAGCTCACAAATGAAGAAATTAAACTATATAGAGAAAGAGATTGGTAAAAGCACCAGTATAAGAGACAAGGTATGTTAAATACTAAAGAAGGTGATGCCATAGGCCCACCCGTAAATGTGGTTTCAAGTGAAGAAGACAGTGAATTTGAAAATAATTATGAGAATAATTTTGACAATGAGAATGTATGGATTAAAGATGAAAATGTAGAGTTGGAGAATGAATATGTTGAGTTGGAGAATGAAACTGTAGACATTGGGAATGACAATGTAGGGATTCAAATTGAAAATGTAGACATGGACATTATAAATATAGATACGGGGAATGAATATGAAGGGATTGAAAATGATAATGTTTCACAAGAACCAAATTAACGTTACACATCTCCAAATTATATGCGAAATGAAGTCCCTTGCAAGGAAGAAAGACAAACTTCAAATTAGAGACCTTCAAGAACACCAAAATGGTTGCTTGAAATTGATGAGAATATTATGAGAAATTTTGAAGGCAAGAGATCACAAAGAATCGTTTGATTGTGGGTTTCAAGACTTTATGACCAATTTTTGAGCAACAAGACATTGGTAGAGAAATGCCAACTTTTTGTGCAGTTGTTAAAGATGAAAAAGATGAGACCTATGATAGAGAAATTGAAGATTTGTGTGAACAAGATTGTGGAGAGAAATGCTATTATTGTGAGAAATATTTTTAGTGCTCTTAATTCCATTGGGAAGACTAGAAGGGAAAAAGAAAAGAGAGCTTATTGGAGGGTTATTAAAACCTCCTTAGTAAGCCATCATTTGAGAAAGGCTCATTTTATGAGACAAACTTGTGTTGACTTGAACATAAATCATAAAAATTTGGATAGAGTACTTGCAAGAGGAGAAAGACTTGATAATCCTCTTTAAAATGATACATGGGCTTATGGTGGGAGACTTCCATATTTTGATAAGAAGCTAACCAATGTTGTGAAGGATGAAAATAAACTATTTTGGCACTCTAATTCAAGAGTGTCACCAAATGTGAAGCATTTCTTGAAGTTGAGAATTGGCATTCGAGATCAAACCCCAAATCCTAAACATTATTTGTAGGCAAGTCAAACAATATTGTTCAAATTTTTTTTTTGAGACACATCCAACATTGCAAATATCACAAAGGGATTTTGAATCCTTTAATCCATTTTATTTTGTACCTATTAAGATTCAAAATACTTTTTTGTTTCAAATATCATGCGGAGTTTTCAATGCACCATGAACTATTACACCACATTCATTCTACTTTTCATACTAATGAAATGTTGGAGGATTGTGGTGCTAGTGGTCTTCGAAAATCATCAAGAGACTTGCTAGATCAATTTTTATGTCATAGAGATGATGGTTGTTTCTTTTATAGAAACAATTTATTATATGATAAGTTCTCAGAATGTGGTGATTTGTCGATGTTTGTTTTATGTTTTCATGAGGGCTGCGAAAATGATTTTGGAAAGACAATCATCCAAAAAAAATATATGAAATCGTGAAATATGCATTGAAGAGTGGAGGTGAAGGCTCTAGATGTGAGTTGGTTACAAAATAATATAATGTAGCTGATTTTATTTTAGATTTCAAGAAAAATATTTTTTACAAGTATGTAAGGCACAGTCATAGGTCTCTGTAGTTGGATTAGAAATTCAGGATGTGTAGGGACTCTTTCCCGATTGGCACTATTATATTGGTGGTTGAATTTGCAGAGAACTATACATTGCAGCCCTAAAATGAGCTTTAAGTTCAATATTACAATTCCATTTAGATTGCTATTTTTTCTACATAACATATAGACATTCTTCTGATAGTATAGAACATGACCGAAGGATAATTAGAGAGTACCATTTTTATATGAGAGATGATAGATATCACTCTCATGAGTAAGTATAATATTATTTTGATAATTATAATGATTTCTTGCAGGAAAATGATATCTCTATGGATAGACATCTCATTTGGTCAGATAATTGCACATGTCAATTCAAGAATTCTCCTATGTTTTATTGGTTGTGTAGAATGCATGAAGAGAGAGGTATACCTCATATTTGGAGTTTTTTGAGGCTGGGCATGGAAAAGGGGAGCATGATGGAGTAGGTATGTGTGTGTGAAGAGAGTTCTAGTTAAGGAGCAATTGAGCATTTCAGGTGCAGAACTTCTTGATGCTCATTCTATTATTGATTGGTGTACTTCACCATTTTCATAAGGGGACTCTTGATTCAGTAGTGCATAAATTATTTTGGTTGGTTGAGGAGGGCATAATAGGAGATAGATTAGATTTTCAGACAGTCAAAGATTCTTCAAAAATGCATTTATTTCAATTCTGAATATGTACGTACATGGACCTTTCAGATACGAGAGTTTGCTTATTTTTGTCCCAGGTGTTTTTAGTGTGATTGGGATCAGTGTGAGTCAAGTGAGTGGGTGGATACATAGGTTCCAAAGTATATAACTCCTTTATCTCTCACACTCTCTCTAATAAATAATGACATGGAAAGTTCAATTGAGTGTGACCATCTTTCAGAGCTTCTACAGCCAGGACATGTTTTTGCATTGGTTGCACCATAGGGGAATGATGAGAGATCAGATTACTAGTGAGCACTTTGTGTACAAGGAAAGAATAAGATTACACAACTGAAGGCATATGATGATGGGTTCACATATCCTACTATTTCATTTTTTGTTGTGAGAACATGGATGCAAAGATACATGATTAGAAAGAATGGCATTCCTGCATTTGAAGAGTATGAGAAGCACAAAACCACTCTCATGTATTCACACCTCATTATAGAAAAAAAATTTAAGTTGGTGAAGCATAAAGCAAGACCAAAGACAAAAGAAATTTGGAATATTAGTACTGGTGATCATGAATCAATATTGGATACCCTCAATCAGAGAGATGACCCTTCAGGCACACTTCACTAGGTAATACCAACTCACTGCAAGATTTTCTATGTTCATTGTGCTTACATTCAATACATTAATTGCACTTTTATTCTTTATTTTTTGAGTCAATAAACTTGGATTTTTCTTGGATTGTAAGTGCATTTGGATACATATATGATAGATATAGAATATTTAGACACACCTGTTTAGCTCATACAAAATGATGGTAAAGCTCACTTTGCATTGGCTCATCATTTTATTTAGTTCATTTTGTTCGTTATGTTCATAATATTTTCGTCAACCTATAAACTTATTGATTTATCAATTAACTTAACTTGTTCTCCAGCCTTCAGAATGAATGGATTACAAATATGATGGGTGTATGAGATTCCTCTACCGTGCTTTGCAGTGTATCTTACTTTTTTTTGTCTCACCATTTAGTAATTATTATTTCTCTAATACTGATATTTTATGCACTATTGGAATCTATGTGTCATCGAGAGTAGCATCATGACTTGAGCTATACATTAAGGAGTGGAAAAGATAATGATATTATCTAGGATTTTTTATATAGTTGTCATCTACAATTTTTGATTGTTGTGTATTTAGGATTTTTGATATCATTACTGTATTTATACATAATATGGTTGTAAAAATGATATATGATGTATTTATATGCGAGGACATGTGTACACACAAGGACATGAGTAGTACCTTGAACTTTATGATACCATTGATCATACATATTTGTACATGATGAAGTTGTATTGATGATATTTGTCTACTATTTCTTGACAACATTGATGATTTTGTAGATAGTGTATTGCATTTATATTTTGAAAAATAAATGAGAAAATAATAACCTCTAATACAATTTCCCGCTAATGTGTTGATGAGTGTCTTATAATGTTTTCATTTTGTAGCCTAATGTGTTTATTTTAGGTCTTATAATTTGTTTATTTTACCTCTTATAATGATGAAATACATGTGAAAATGTAAATATGTGACTTGGAATCGATTTTTTTTAATCAGGCCATTTTAAGGACATTCATATCATTTTCATAGTTGTTTAATGCCTTTTCATGCATTACATTTCAATTGTAAGGTCCAATGATCCACTATGTAACCATTTGGCCTATTAATCCCTATTGGTCAAGGGTGGGTCAAACTGGTCAAATAAGGTGAGATGACATAAAAATGATTTTTCTAGTTCATCTAAGTCATATTGTTTATTTTTGCAAAGTTATAAGGGTCATTGATGTAAAACTGTCAAAAATTACAATATGGTTGGTAAAAAATGTCAATTTTATCAAGAATTGCTTTATATGATGGATAAAACCGCTCATCCTGGCATTGAACCATGTGTTCCATTATCTTTGTTTGGCCAGGTAAACCCTGGTGAGAACCTTGTTTTGCCCACAGAATCGCTATAACATTCACGACCACACTAAAACAAAGTATCCCCAACATGCACTATGCACTATTGCGCAATGATCTTTCAAGGCCCCTATCTCGGAGCTTGTGCAAGGTATTAGAATAGTGTCAAGTGCTACAAGACTATGTTGCTGAGGCATACAACTATGATTCTTGGTTATGATAGAGTGCTTATCTAGAAATTTGTAGGGTTAAATGAAGATCCAAATACAACTTTCACCAAAACTGAGATATCTTGCTCAATATTTAATGGAATTCGATGAAATAAAACCCATAATTGAGAGCATTCCAACCTCCATCTATCCCAATTAAAATCATATCAAAATTTTAAGCTTCTAACATGAAATAATGGTTGTAATCAGATTGTAATAACATAACAAAATATTGGATTATGTAGGAAACCAACTTTTTATTAATATTAATTTCTTACATTAACCACCTTGTCCCATTTTCTATTATTTTAGACATATATAACCCTTTTCCCTTCATGGGAAATGATAGGAAAATCCTCTAACTACCATCATTCAACCACCTTTTGGTTGGCTAGTTTATGCTTACCTTTAATATTGACTACTAACATGTGGTTCCTCTTAACAAGTTTGATCCTTCCTTGAACTAAGGGACCTACAAATATTCAAATTAAATTAAAATAGTCATATAAGACCTTATGAATGCCAAATCCCTAATCTATACTCCTACCTTTCTCCTTGAGCCCTTACATGACCCAGTTTGATCCATATGCCCAACATGGAAATATTTGATAATTCTAATTAAAAATAATGATACATAAACTCATATGGCATTGATATCCCCAATTGCATTATAAAATGGTCATCTTGACCTTATAAACTTAATATTCTTCATGGATCCTTTGTTAGGTCCTTATGGTGACCCCTGTGTTCTAGGTGCACTATTGCACCAAGATGCTTGTGATGCATTGGTGCAGGAGCACTGAGGATGATCCTATGGGATCATTGATTAAATGTTCCCAATTTGTTTTGTTGTGATCCAAATTTGTAATAAGGCCTCAATTATGCTATTTGTGTTTGTAATAAGGCTATAAAGCCAATTTGATCACAAAGTCCTTTAGAGACCATGGTTGCTCAACGATGGTCAAAATTCACCAAAACATGTAAAATGGTTGTAAAAGGTGTTTAAGGATCCTAAAGGTCCTATTGTGATGTTTGTAAGGTGATATGGTCACTTTAATTTGTAAAATGCAAAAAATGTTCAATATTGTCAACGTTGTCAAAATGTTGCTTAGCAACATTGACAACTTTTTGTCAAATTCAAACTCCAATGGCCCAATGAATCAAAAATAAGTTGGGATAGTTGATAAATGTCTATGGGAGTGTTTAAATGACTCTATGGACAATTAAAGATGTAACTTTAAGTTTGGAAGAAATATAAGGGTTTTCTTTGCTATAGAAACAAGTTTTTGCTGCATAATTTGATGTTTCCTGTTACTGTACAGACGTATACTGATTGGGCATGTCGATCCATGACCATGAAAACTTATATAGATGATTTAAATTCATTTTTCAATTGGTTAGGAGTCATTTGGTGCATGCAATAAGGAGATCCATTTATTTTTGCAAGGACTGGTTTAGGAAACCTACAAACCCTAGGTTTTGGATTCACATGGCCCTAACATAACATTGCACCAATGGATTTGGCTAATTCTATAGTTAATATTAGGTCTCTATTTACATTACAAGATACAAGTAGTTTTGAAGCAAAATATTCAAACCCTAATTTTTACCATGATGCCCTAGGCTTGGCATTTGAAAGTGGCAAGCTAGGAAAGAGAGGTAATTGAGTTGCAAAAGAACTAAATGAAGGTGTGATTGTAACTTGGTGGGTGATTTGGGTTGCTTGGATATAGGAAAATATAAAACATCAAGCCTTTTGTCAAGGTAATTTGAATGGTAAACAATTCTATTCACAATCCCTTGAATTAGCCTATTAGGCCTAATTGGACCAGTATTGGTTGACCGGGTCAAAACAAAAACCCAGATCGAATTTTGTGATATTTCATGGAAGAGCCAAAAGGGTGTTTGTAAATTTTTTTTATTTGAGCCTTGTTAAGGAATTTTTTGAGTTGTGTTCCAAAAGTCCAGTTTGTAGGGCTAGTTACTATTAGGTCTCCTAATAGGCCTAATTGGGTAAAACCGCATTGTGGGTTTTTTATGTTTCTTATAAGAGGACAAGGTGGATTAGTAGGAGTGTTTGGACATGAAGGGGAACTCACATGTGATCTCTTAAATTTTTTTGGTATGATCCTAATATGCTAGGGTATGGGTTACTTGGAATGCCTTGGGGAAAAGGGTTTGATGTGAGGAGTTGTATCTCCTTAATGAATTGAATTGTTCAAAGGTGTTTGGTCACAAGGAGGAGTACCTAGAGAGATTCAAGGTGTAAGGGAAAACCTTGGTAAGGTTTGAGGAGTGGACCATTGGATGGTGCCAAATTTGAGCCTTTAACAAGTGCGCCCTTAAGGATTTTAGAATGATACCTAGACCCTCTGCATCATGCATTGATCAAAGATGTTATTTTTGGACATGTTAAGTTTTTGAATGGGTATCGTTGAATGACTTGATGAAAGATGTTGATTGGATCCTAGAATTCTTAAGGGTCCTAGAGTGAACATAGCTATAACACATGACAAGTATATAATGTGAACAATCATAATCCATCTTACTATCAAGTTGTTTTTTTTAACATACATACAATCCATGACAAAGATATAATATGAAAATGACCATGTTCTATATATACAATTATTTTTTTAAATGATCTCCATATACAAATATGGTACAAATGTCAACTTGATCAAAGTTTTACAAAATGTGGCACATGCCATCTCAAAATCTCCACAAAATCTGTCTCTAGATACAATGTGGCCTATGCCATCTCAAAATGTGCCATATGGTATCTAAAAATAGATACAACTACAAATGTCTCTAGGAAATCCTATGGTACTTGTGGATCATCAAAATGGAGCCTTTTCAAAGTACTTTGGCTCTGATAGAACCTACACGAACAAAAATGTGAAACCCCAACTTAGATTACTTAATTTATATTATTTGTACATATAAAAAATTAACATTCAAAATCATATTTAACAATAATTTAATTAAAATTTAAAACTGAACTCTCATGTACCTCGGCTCTCCATCTCCTGCACTCAGGAGTCCTAACATATGTCCTCAGTAGCAAAGGGACAATGCTACCAATGCCAGCTCTGACCTATATATGTTTGTAACCATGAGATTGATCTACGATTTATCCTATAAGGTTATACTTGACATAAAATGTAAACAACTAAATTTAGGATATATACGTACTATGGGGCTATCACTATGAAATGAAATACCTGAGAGTCTAGGCTCATGAACCTGTGTTGCAACATCATCATACCCCACCCCCTGTACAATAAACCATATAAAATAAAAATTAGTATGCAAAAGTTACAAGTATGCATGTATTATCAGCGAAATGGTCAGCGCTTCCCTCAGGATTCGTGACAAGGGATTCATTGCCTCTAGTGGATAAGTATAGTGGTTATATTGGGCATTGACAGGTTGACCTTTTGGTGCAACAAAAATCACACTTGTAACAAGTGGTATAAGAGCTTGGTAATAGTTTCAAATCTACTCGGGTAATTCTCACGGCGAGATTGTTGCCAAAATGGTCAGCACTCCCCTTAGGATTCATGATAGGGGACTAACTGACTCCTGTGGATTCTATAAGTATAGTGATTGTATCGGGCATTAACAGGTCGATCTTTTGGTGCAATGGAAATCACACTTGTAAAATGTATAATAACTCTAAAACACTAATTTCCTTGCCCTTGTCAACATGCAATGCCTGAACGCCTTCACATTTCACCCTAGTGGCAGCCAATGAAAATTGCAAGAGTAAAATAAGATGAAAATATTAATTAGTACATATAATTTTTATTACGTTAATTTTTATGATAAAACATGTATACTGATATAAAAAAGGAAACCAATGAGTACATGACAACATGTACCGTAGAGGTTTCAAGACCAAATGAAATGGACAAGAGCATGGAACCCTCCACCTGTTTCATCTCCTCCTCTGTCATCAACTGAACATAAATGGACTATATACATATACATAAGTGTGCATTCATTGAAAGTAATCTACTAAATATATTTGTTTTAAATTAAATACACTATGAAAAATGAAATGTTTAGTCTTACCATAACTGTTGGAGTCAATGGGGTTGCTTGCCCCTCCCCATCTCTCGCACGAGCGGTCTCTCTAATGGATGTTGCAGTCCATGTATGGACATATAGTGTATCATCCATATTGAACACATACCTATATGCATCAACATCAATCAGGGGACCCAAGCACAAATTATTGTACATACTGCAAGCATGGGGCACACAGATATGTGAAGAGGATGTTGAAGCACCAACATAATCAACACAAGGCATAAAAAATACCACAGTCTACCTAACCAATATATCACTCAAGGTATAAATGACCCTCATAGTCTATGAGCCGACCTCTGCAATAACATGTTGATGCTACACTGGAGGATGGGGTGAAATGTCAGTGGGGGGGGGGGGGGGCNGGGGGGGGGGGGGGGGGGGCATAAGTGCAGGATTTTACTTAGCATGCCCATAGTCTATCTTGAGGAGCCCCTCCACCTACACCCATGTTTGGTCTCATACTCCAATAGTTTACTTTATGACCAAGCACAAGTTCTACATATAATTTTTTTTTAAAAATAAAAGGGGTCATCCAAATTATTGTGGGGTAGTCTATCAAAAACCATCCACTAGTGATCCCAGAAGTACTCACACATTGTATCATTTGTGCACCATTTGATAGACAAATTGGGTTGTTTAGTATCCACTTTTAATCTAGATTTTGGATCCACAAAAAGTTTACATATTTTATCTTTGGTTATATCAAGGGCCTTCACCCCATCATAGTCAAGCCCCGATGACCTATAAATGATTGAATGTTTGAAGATGCTAAGTTGATGATCACCAAGCTACAGAAAGTTAATGCAAGACATTAAATTAGTGAATGTACTGTATTTTCATTGATGTCAACTTGATATAATCTGATTGGTTATATTCAAAGTGTCAAAGACTTCATAGAACCAGAAAGATAAAGATTATGCTTTCAGTAATGCATAAAAGATTAGTAATCACTAAGTGACTACAAACACCGACAGGCAATGCACCCCAACGGATAGAGAAACCTGATAGTAAAGTCACAGTAATGCCTGAGCAAGAAACCCGACAAGCATTACCGATGAGCATAATTAAAAGAATTACGATGAGTAGAACTTCACAGTGATGCCCGATGGATAGACAACCCTGACAAAGATGCCCAAGGAGAACTAAAGTGTTGACCGAAGCTAACAAGGAGTTAAAACACTGAAAGGAAGTAAAGTTTAGAAATGAAAAAAAAATTAGCTGGCAAGAGCTAAAGAAGGAGTTAACTAGTTGTTAATATTGTTTTCATCAACAAGTTAAAGCCAGAGATAAGTAAAATATTTAAAGTTGTTTTATTCCAGTTGTCAAAGAGAAATCTACGGGATAAAACTAAAGTAAAGATTCAAAGCAATGTTGGTTAGAATTGCGGACCATGCCAAGAACAAGAAAGTCAAGAACTGAGAAATGGTGAAATCATGTCTATAAAGAGACAAGCTAATTCATTGTGAATTAGGGGTGAATAGAGAAGAAGGATGCTGGAGAGAAACTGGTGAAGAACAAAATTCATATAGTCTTGATCAATCAAGCTGAGAATAGAGCTAATTCTATGGACACCAATAAACAGAGAAGCACAACATCACCGAGAAGAAAGAAGTGGAGTAAAGGTATTGAAAAGTTACATTGATCAAAAAAATATTATGAGCTTACAATAGATCTGAAAATCTTCAAAGTATAGTTGTATATGTGAACAGATCATTTACTGTTTCAGTTTAACCATTGGATCATAAATTCTCTTAACTGATAAGGACTTAACAATCCTTTCTATATTGAGATACATCCCAAGGAGTGTCAAAAATTTTGTTCATGAAGATAGCATGAGATGCCAGATACCATTTGACAAACTACACTAGGTTTGGTCATAAAAGGTAGCATAGAGATACCTGATATCAAGTGACAAACTATTCTATTTAAATCCTCTAACAAGGTCACACCTAGCAGTGTGTTTGTAACCTTTAACAAGATTGGATCTTCACTGAGCTCACTTCACAAGAGTGAAAATTCTGGTTTACCACTCCCAAGTGGTTTTTCCCTTAACAGGGTTTCCACATTAAAAATCCATGTGTCAATGTGTCTATGAGTCATTACTTTAGTGTTTTGCATTACACATAACTAATCTGGATTGATCAGTATACACTAAGCAATTTACTGCATTTTGGTAAATGAAAGACTGCTAATCGGTAAACAGTAAGAATAAGGTTTAACAGTGAACTTCGAGTAGTAGTTATTTGTTGAGATTATTTCAAGGCAATCATCTTGTAGGACTGAAGATAACTAGAGGCTTAATATTGTGGTACTATTTTTTTGGGTTAATTTATTGGAATATTTTTTAGGCTACTGATTCACCCCCCCTCTCAGTTATTATAACAATTGGTATCAGAGCTTGTGTGTTTATAAAGGGAGTTTAACAGCTCAAGCAAAAGATCACAAGATTAGCAAACAAGATGTGCCCAAGCTAAACAAGGACAACTTTGCATCATGGCAAAGCAGGATAAGACTTCACCTACCAGGTATTGGAAATGATGTTGTTCAATACTTAGATACTGAATTTGTGTTACCTACAAGACCTCACACACTTGAGAAATTAAGAGAAAAGAATGAGCATAATTGCATGATGATAGAACTGGCTTCCTCTCTCTCCAATGTTGAATTTGAAGATGTCAAAAATTGTACCTCTGCAAAGAAAATATGGGATAAATTTAAGATGGCGCATAGAGGAGATGCTAATGTACTAAGAGCTAAGGCAGAAAGCCTAAGAGGTAAATTTGATGACCTAAGAATGAGAGAAGGTGAAAATATCACTCAGTACAGCTGCAGAATAAAAGAAGTAGTCAATGCTATCCGAGGTGTTGGAGGCATACTTGAAGAAGAGACAGTGGTAAGTAAAATCCTAAGAACCTTACTACCTATATATGATATTAGAGTATCTACTATACAAGAAATGAGAACAGTTGCAAACAATAATTTTACTCTAGATAGTTTGGTTGGTAGACTGATTTAATTTGAGATGAATAACTTTGATAACAATGTCTTACCATCTATTGAGTTTGCACTCAAATATTCTTAAAAATAAGTACCCAAATATTCTTAAAAATAAGAAGTCAAGTCATAAACACACTATTAGAAATGATAGTGATGACCAAGATCTTGATGAGATTGAAGCACTAATGGCTGGAATATTGCAGAGAGGCAGATACAAAGGTAAATTATCACTTGTATATTTTAATTGTAAAGAGATTGGACACTTTGCTGCTAGATGTCCTAACAGAAGAAAAGATGACAAAAGTAATGACAGATCATATGAAAAGAAGTTTGATATAAGTGATAAAAAAGATTACCAAAGCAACCAAAAATCTGACAGAAGAGATACCCGAGACTACAAGGACAAAGGGAAGAAAGCTTGTTACCTGGCTAAGAATAGAGATGGAGATACTGACATAGAATCTGATGAGGACATTGAGATGGTATTTGTGGCCATGAACGATGATTCAGACAAGAAGAAAGGTATATAAAAACTAAACTCATATCTAAGGTTAGTAAGAATGATGTCTGGATTATAGATAGTGGCTGCACTCACCACATGACCGGTGATAGACAAAAGTTTGAAACTTTTGAGAACTATAATGGTGGATCAGTAAGAATGGGTAATGACACACCTTGTCCAATTGAAGGTAAACGAACCATAATTTTGAATAACCTAATAAAATGTGAAAATGCATACTGGGTAAAAGGACTTAACTATAATTTGTTGAGTGTTTCACAGCTGAATAACACAGGTCATCGAGTAGCATTTGAGAATAAGAAGGAAAATATATTTAATGAATCAAGAAGGTTGATCGGAACTGGTGGACAGAAAAAAGGTAACCTATTCTATCTTGATGATATAAACACTACTTGTTTAATGGCTAGAAATAGAGACATATGGTTGTGGCATAAGATATTGTGTCATGTGAATTTTGACAATAGGATAAAGATAAGTAATAAAAAGAAAGTAAGAGGCTTACCAAGCATGTCAAAGCCCAAACATATCAAGTGTAAGAATTGTCAAAAAGGTAAGATGAAAAAGTCTAGTTTCAAGAGAAAAGCCCATACATCTAATGCAATTCTATAATTATTCCATACTGATCTACGTGGACCTATGAGGAAAAAGAGTTACTATGGAGATAGATATTTCATTCTTTTGTTGATGATTATACTAGAATGATGACAGTTATGTTTCTAAATGAAAAATCAGAAGCATTCAAGATGTTTAAATGGTATAAAGCTATGGTAGAAAAACAAAGTGGTAAGGAATTGAAATTATTAAGATTAGATAGAGGAGGGGAATTCATCTCTGATGAATTCACAAACTATTGCAATGAGTATGGAATTAAAAGACAGGTTTCTACACCAAGAACACCACAAAAAAATGGGATTGCTGAAAGGAGAAATAGATCCATTGTTGACTGTGCAAGAACACTAATGATAGAGAAAAGCATCACTCAAAATTTTTGGAGAGAAGCTGTCAGTACTACTGTCTACACATTGAACTGAGTACAATTAAAAAAAGACACCAAAAAGATACCCTATGGGCTTTGGTATGGTTACACACCCAATGTAAGTTACTTCAGAATTTTTGGTAGTCAATGTTATATTTTTAAAGTTGATAGAAATGGAAAGCTTGACTCCAAAAGTGTTGAAGGTATCTTTCTATGGTATTCCACCAAGAGCAAGGCCTATAAATGTCTTAACAAGTCCTCTAACAAAATCATTGAAAGTGAAAATATCAAAATAGATGGATATGCAGAGAAAAATGATGAGGAAAGAAGAAAAGAACTAGAAGACTATAATAGGTTTGTTTACAATGAATAACCTGACACTCTACTCAAGAAGCAGTGTATCGCTCCCGAGCAATAGAACATTGCACCCGAGCATCATGATACAATTACCAAAAAATAGGAAAATCCTCAAAATGATGTTCCGAGAGATGGAGATCAGAATGAAGGTCAAGATGATGATCATAATGAAGGACAAAGAGCTGAACCGAAACTTTCCAAGTATGTCAGAAGATATCATCCATAGAATCAGATCATAGGAGACAAGAAGGGTGGAATGAGAACAAGAAGTAACTCACTAAACACTAGATGTTTACTTGGTGATTTTGAGCCTAAATCTGTTAATACTGCACTTGAAAATGAAGACTGGGTCAGTGTTATGAATGAAGAGAGAGAACAGATTGAGAAGAACAAGACATGGAAACTAGTACCGAGACCAGATGACAAGAATGTCATCAGTACCAAATGGATATTCAGAAACAAGATGAATGAGAATAAAGAAGTCACAAGGAATAAAGAAAGATTAGTATGCAAGGGGTATGCACAAGAATAAGGCATTGATTATGAAGAAACCTTTGCACCCGTTGCCAGACTAGAAGGGGTTTGAATCTTACTTGCTTATGCTACATTCAAAGGATTCAAGGTATACCAGATGGATTTCAAATCTACATTCCTAAATAGAATACTGGAAGAAGAGATATACATTGAACAACCAGAAGGGTTTGTTTATCCAGACAAAAGAAACATGGTATGTAGACTACACAAAACCTTGTATGGATTGAAACAAGCACCTAGAGCCTGGTATGAAAGACTTCATTCCTATCTTATAAGAATTGAATTTGTAAGAACAAGTGTGTAAGATAAGAAAATGTTACATTTTAATTTGTTATTATTTTATCTTACATTTAAAGGCATTGTTTTGAAATATAGGGGGTAAATAAGATGCTCTCTGTTTATCCTTAGATATACGAATGAAGGATCCGAATTGATTAACCAAAAGGAAGGATCAATGCATAAATGAATCAATCATTTGGAAATAAGAGCAAAGAGGAAGATCTTAAATACCTATTTATTTATTTGAATATGTGATAGGTTTAGAAAAGTTAAGAACTTTAATTGAATTGAATAGGAGAAAAGTACTAACCTTGAAATGTTGTAGATCTGAAGAATGCTATTTTTGGGGGTTTGTACCTAGTTTCTGGAAAATATGAGACCAGATCTAGAATAGAAATGTAGAGATGAACAAAACCAAGAAATCTTTTTCCATTCTGACACAGTTCTGATTTGTACCCTCAAGTCAATGTCACCATTGACCTAGAATTTCTGATTCTGACCTAGGGTAGAATCGACCTAAAAAGTCTCCGATAGGAAATCTATTTTTGGATCCTGAAAGTTTTCCAAAAGCGATCTGAATCTACACCCCGATCCACTATTCTAAACCTATACCTGCAAGAAAAATGGATTGTTTGTTGGGGGGAGGGGTTTGCCTTGGTCAAACCCCAATTTTGGAATTAACCTCAAAGTATAATTGAAATTGCATAGTTAAAACAATGTAAATGAACAAATTCACCTTGCTTGTAGAAGTCCTTGTGGCGGATTCAAATTCGTGAATCCACAAGTATGTATGCACCAAAAAGGATGTAGAATGTAGAATATAGAATGTAGGATGTACGATGTCTGCAATAAAATTGCTTGTAGATCTTAAACACCAATCTTGAATGGGTCTTTGAATAGTAAGAGGCTTGGAGGAATGTGGATGGAGAAATCTTCAACAAGAGGGCTCCATGGAGCTTGAATCCTTCAATGGCCACCAATGGCTCTCCTTGATGAAAGAAGTGCTTGAGAATGGATGAATGCTTCAATGGCTATTTGGCTTGCTTCAAATATTTCTTCTTCACCTTTGGATCTCACTCTTCAAGTCTTTGAGTTCTTGCAATTATGCTTGATGATGATTGTTAAGTCTTAGAGAAAATGAGAGGAGAAAGCTTTCCTTTTATATGAAACTAGGGAACAATATCCTAGAGAGGCCTACATAGGAGAATTAAATTCCAATTAGACCCATACCCCTAGAAGAGGACCTATATTAAATATAATTTAAGATTTGTTGTTCCAAAGACCGAAACAACCGACCTAGAAGAGAGAATTAACTTTTTCCAAAGCCTGACATCCGAAAACCCTTAAATTTTGGAATTTGAACTCTGGGCCTAAAAAAGGTTGATTGTGACCTAGGTCAAGGTTGAGGTCAACCTTGACCCAAAAATTTTGACCTTGACCCTGAGGTCAAAGTCCCATTTTTTTAGTCTGGGGTGTCATAAATAGGCTAGAAAAAGTGGAAATGGGGCCATAACAGGGGGATAAAGCCAGATCAAAGTTAGGAACCCATTCAAGGCACTTGACATGACCCCAAACCACTTACTCGGAAGGCTAAACCAGTCTACAATGGAAGTGCTTCAATTTTCTGACTATACATTTAGCCCCCACTTTAGCAAGAGTATGGACTCGATGCAAACTCTTGGTAAAGGAGATCATGAAGAATATATAATCTTATTGCAATCAAAAGGGACAAAGAAATCCTCAAGCCCTCAAGGGACTTAAGTCTTTATCAACCCTAAGATCACGATAAGAGAGACATCACTAGTTAAGGAGAAAGGGAGAGAGGGTGTGATTACCTCACCCAATGAGAAGTTATGCCCCATTGTGAACCACACAAGGAAACAGTGCAACTAGAAAGATGGAGATGAACCGCCTAGTGAATGTGGCTACTCACTAGTCAACCCATCAGGGAGATCCCATTCTTAAGGACACCTTCCAATCTTAAAGGATCAAAACATTGTAAATTGAAAATGGAGGGATCAAGAGATCCTATAAAGTAAAATATCCATGCTTTAAGGATTAGTCTTTAATCCATAAAGGGAAAAAGTTTTAAGTTTTGAAAATATTTTGAAAGTGTGTGTGTGCAAAAAGTGAGTAGAGCGTATGCCCCCACATTAAAGTCATTGCTAACACTTTAACAGGAGCAATGGCTTGAATGGAAACATAAACAACTCTACTGATTATGTTTCCACTATGAGATGCCCCCAAACGATGACAAATCAAGGGAAATATCACATAAACATACAAAGAACACAGAAGGGATCTACCTACTATGTGGTCAGTATGATCATAAGATAATATGTATATATAGATATGATATTATTGTAAATCAATGACATTATTCCCCAAAGACAATACAACTACAATCACAATGGAGGAAAGAAAACTCAAGAGTTACGAAGAAGAGTCTTTTCAGACCACAACATGGAAACCAAAAAGAATCAGTGCTACCATGTCACAGATCCAAGCGGACTACAAAAGGAAATTTTTTATGAATAATAGCACAAGTACAAAATTACATGAAAATGACATATAGAAGATTAAAGATACATATAGAGGAATTATACAACAGGTTTGATTCCTTTATCACCTTGCACCAACAAAGTAACAAGGGTCGTATAAAAGAGTCTAACAAACATTTAGCAAACACATTACGATAGAAGCACAATACAACATGAAAACACATAAAGGGCTACCATGAAGGATAAGCCAATCAGGCGCATCACCTACTCTCCCCATCTCAGTTTATATCATTTGGGGAAGGTGGGAAACTTGCAAGAGGGACTATATCCAATACAGTAGGAATAATAGCCAGTTCCAAACAAGGATCCTCTTGAGAACCACGTCGCTCGATACTAGGTGTAATTGGTAATTGAGTTGAAAGCATATGAGGTAAATCAATATCAAGATCAATAGTCTCAAATTCATCACTAAGATCAATAGGATCATCAAGAGTATCCTCCTCATCAAGATTAATTAATATAGGATCTAAGATGCGAATAGGATCATCATACTCATTCATCTTAACATCATTATGAATATTAACTTCTTTCAACACATCAGACATAGGTTGGTCAAAATAAGATAAATAATTTTGAAGAACAGAAGCGTGGGCCCTAGCATTAGCTCTACACTTCTTACGATGTTCATTAGCAGGTTTGTTACGTTTTTATTTGTTTGACACATGTGGAGAACTAGGAGGAATAACAACTGGTTCCTTCACAGGTTCTGTAGGAGTATTGGTAGGATTTGTAGTAGGCTGAGAAGTGACACTGGGAAGTTGAGTAATAGAGCTAGCAATAATGGATAAAGGAGGTATAGAAGGAGTGGGAAAAAGACCATGGTTAAGATCTATCCAAGGCATGCTTAACTCGACAATCTTGCAATGTTTATAGGCTTGATATGAATGAAAAAGGTTATCAAGGCGAGGAGGACAAGAATTAGGTAATGAAGGCCAAAAGAAATCAAGAGTAGCACAATCTCTAGGCCTAGAAGGTTGATACAAACTATGATTAATCATTTTTAACTTCTCCATTATGAATGACTTAAGACATTTATGAATAGGAGAAGCAATAGCATGCATAGCAGTTATCCAAGGAAAACCAAATTTGACTTGAAATTGATAAGAAGTAGGAACGACAATGAAGGTAGTATCTACAATCTTGCCACAAAGTTCAACTAGAAAGTTAATAGAACCAAGTGCTGGATAGAAAAAACCATTACAAGTTTGGATCCATGCATCCGATGGATCATAACAGTCACGTTGTAGGTTTTTCATAAAAAGGTTTTCCTCAGTAAGAACATTTATTAAAGATGTGGGATCGACAAGACAACCACATGTAGGTATCTTAGAAATCCTAGCATAAATATAAAGACAACCATCAAGAGCCTTAATAGTCTCAGAATCATCAAAGGTAATTGAAAGTTCTCGAGGTTGTTTATCCTTAGTTTGTTTCTGAGGTTTAGGTGGAACTTGAAGTTGAGGTGGAGGTGAAGGATCTTGAATAGTAGGTTGAGATGAAACATCACTCTCCACATAATTAACAATGTGATTAAGATCATCCATCTTTGAATCATAAACAATATCCACAGAAGATGGTTGAGCGATGGTATTAGTATCATGTGTAGGTAGAGGATCCATATAGATTTGAAGGTTTTGATTAGGAGGAGAGACATATTTGTTTCCATTACCATAAAAATTATCAATAGATAGAGCATTAGAATCAATTAAGTCTTGAACTTTATTCTTTAGAGAATAACATTTTCCAGTATCATGGCCATTCTGGCGATGGTATTGGCAAAAAAATTTAGAATCAAAGGATTTTGAAGCTATTGTAGTAGGAAGGAGATGTCAAATAGGAGGAAAGGTAATCATATTAGCACTTAACAACCTACTCATAATAGAATGTAAAGATTTAGAGAGAGGAGTAAACATATGATTCATACGGAAAGCAGTGGAGTAAGAAGTGGCATTGTGGGATGCAACAACAACTTGATCAACAACCACATTCGTCTGTTTATTTATCTTGATATAGTTGTTAGATTTCTGAAACTTATTAGGATTAGGAGTAGTGTCACTCTTATCAACTGGAACAGGAGCCATTGGAGTGTTGCTCTCAAATTGACTCACTTGTAATTGATAATGATGAAGTGTTGCACAAAGTTGTTGAAAAGAGGTAAATTCTGTAAGTAGAATCTTATCTCTAATATCATTTTGTAAATTTGAAATAAACATATGCTGAATATCAATATTAGGAACACGATAAGAAATCTGAGCATACAAATTCTTAAATTGACCAATAAAATTTGTCAATTTTTCCTTAGTGTTTTGTTAACAATGCATTAAATCAGTTAAGGAAACTTGCAGACCAATGTTATTTTGAAATTGTTGAATTAAGGTATTAGAAAGTTTAGGAAAAGAATCAATAGAATAAGGAGGTAAAGAACAATACCATAGAAAAGCCTTATCATGAAAAGTCCTAGCAAACAGTTTAGCTAAAATCCTATGGTCATGAGCATAATCGCTACAAAGGATTTGAAATGTTTTAACATGAGTAACAGGATCACCTTTAACATTGTAATTCTCAAGACAAGGCATATCGACTTGTTGAGGAACAGTAGCACAAATAATGTCTAAGGATAAAGGACTACCCATGTCACATGTAGGAATGCTAAACCTAGATTGGGTTAAGGATGCAAGTTATTGTTGTAAAGATGATACTGTTTGAGCTAAACTAATAATTGTGGAATAATTAGAAGACATAGGTGGCATAGAAATATTAGGAACACTAGGAAAAGTGTAGGAAGCAACAAGAATGGAAGACACAACCGGTGGAACACTTGGAAGCACATTTGGAAGGGGATTTGAATAAGTAAAAAGAACACTATGGTATGAAGGTTGTGAGGTAGGTAGAGATACCGTTGGAACACTCACAGGAATAGATGAAATTAGAAGAGATGTAGGCATCAAAGGAGTGTAAGTAGGAATGCTAGGTAAAGGAAAAGAAGAAGGTCCCTCACTAGTGACAAGAGGAGTGAATCCTAGATCTTGAGCCTCTTGTGCTAAAGGTTTAACATTCAAATGCACAATATGAGTGATACCACGCAATAGATTAATACCTTGATCGCTATCACGAAGGAATTTCTTAAGAGCCTCTATAGCTTGGATGGAATCTTGATTATGGTTTTCTTGAATAAGCCAATTTCCCATTTTATCGAGTTGGGTTGAAAGTTTTTGCACTTGTTCAGGAGGAACTCTTAAAGAATCATCCTCATCATGAGATGAGTGAGAAGAGTTATGCTCCATAGAAGGATTGGAATCATGAGTAATCAAATTTTCATCCGAGATCCTAAGGAAAGGAGAGGAAGACTCGGGATCAAAGGAACCCATAAGTCTACAGCTTCTTCTAACTGGGATACTATAAGTAGGACTAGAAGTGGTAAAGCTCATACACCAATGTAATGCAAATGAACTAATTTAGGAAACACAGATTTTGATTTTAATTTTTGAAAAGTAAATACAAGAACATAAAAGAAAGCTAATCTAATATGCATGCAAGATCTAACATAAAAGATGTAAATCTAACACCAAAAATAAAGAGTTGTCTATAGCGGGTTCACCAAAATGTAAGATAAGAAAATGTTGCATTTTAATTTGTTATTATTTTATCTTACATTTGAAGGAATTGTTTTGAAAGGTAGGGGGTAAATAAGATGCTCTTGTTTTATCCTTAGATATATGAATGAAGGATCTGAATTGATTAACCCAAAAGGAAGGATCAATGCATAAATGAATCAATCATTTGGAAATAAGAGCAAAGAGGAAGATCTTAAATATCCATTTATTTGTTTGAATATGTGATAGGTTTGGAAAGATTAAGAAATTTAATTGAATTGAATAGGAGAAAAGTTCTAACCTTGAAATGTTGCAGATATGAAGAATGCTATTTTCAGGGGTCTGCACCAAGTTTCTGGGAAATATGAGACCAAAACTGGAATAGAAACGCAGAGAGGAACAAAACCCAGAAATATTTTTCCATTCTAACACAGTTCCTATTTGTACCCTCAAGTCAATGTCACCATTGACCCAGAATTTCTGATTTTGACCTAGGGTAGAATCGACCTAAAAAGTCTCCGACGGGAAATCTATTTTTGGATCCTGAAAGTTTGCCAAAAAGGGTATTCGAATTTGCACTCCGATCCACTGTTCCAAACCTGTACCTGCAAGAAAAATGGATTGTTTTTTTTTTTTTTTTTTTTTTGGGGGGGGGGGGTNTTGGGGGGGGGGGTTCCTTTGTTAAGCCCTGGTTTTGGAATTAACCTCAAAGTAAATGAACAAATTCACCTTGCTTGTAGAAGTCCTTGTGGTGGATTCGAATCTGTGAATCCACAAGTATGTATGCACCAAAAAGGATGTAGAATGTAGAATATAGAATGTAGGATGTAGGATGTCTCCAATCAATTTCTTGTAGATCTTCAACACCAATATTGAATGGGTCTTTGAATAGGAAGAGGCTTGGAGGAATGTGGATGGAGAAATCTTCAACAAGAGGGCTCCATGGAGCTTGAATCCTTCAATGGCCACCAATGGATCTCCTTGATGAAAGAAGTGCTTGAGAAGTGCTTTAGAATGGATGAATGCTTCAATGGCTACTTGGATTGCTTCAAATCTTGCTTCTTCACCTTTGGATCTCACTCTTTAAGTCTTTTAGTTCTTGCAATTATGCTTGATGATGATTGTTAAGTCTTAGAGAAAATGAGAGGAGAAAGCTTTCCTTTTATATGAAACTAGGGTACAATATTCTAGAGAGGCTACATAGGAGAATTAAATTCCAATTAGACCCATACCTCTAGAAGAGGGCCTATATTAAATATAATTTAAGATTTTTTGTTCCGAAGACCGAAACAGCCGACCCGGAAGCGGGAATTAACTTTTTCCAAAGCCCGACATCCGAAAACCTTGAAATTATAGAATTTGAACCTTGGGCCTGAAAAAGGTCAATTGTGACATAGGTCAAGGTCAAGGTTGACATTGACCTAAAAATTTCAACCTTGACCCTAAGGTCAAATTCCTAGTTTTTCAGTCTGGGGTTTCAGAAATGGGCTGGAAAAAGTGGAAATGAGGTAGAATAGGGGGATAAAACTAGATTCAAGTCAGGAACCCATTTAAGGCACTTGACATGACCCCAAACCACTTACTCAAAAGGATAAACTAGTCTACAATGGAATTTCTTCCATTTTCTGACTATACAAAATGAAAATAACAAGCTGTATTTAAAAGAAGATATTGATGGTAATATTCTAATTGCTGAAATTTTTGTTGATGATATCATATTTGGGGATAATGATGTGTTATGTAAATCCTTTGCTAATGAAATGAGAAAAGAGTTTGAAATGTCTATGTTTGGGGAGATTGAATTCTTTCTTGGTCTATAGATTCTTCAACAAGATGCAGTCATATATATCACTCAGTCCAAATACATCAAGGAAGTGTTGAAGATATTCAAAATGGAAGATTACATGCCAGTTGGAACACCTATGGGAAACAAATGTAAGCTGAAAAAAGAAGACAAATCAAATGAGGTAAATCAGAACTTGTATAGATCAATTATTGGAAAAATAATGTATGTTGTTCACACCAGACCAGATATAGCACACGCAGTTGGAATAGTTGCAAGATTCTCTGCTAATCCCAAAGAATCACAGATGACTGCTGTCAATGGAATTCTGAGATATCTAAAGAACACCGAGGACTATGGATTATGGTATAAAAGAGAAGGAAAATTTGAGCTTGAAGTCTATACAGATGTTGATTGGGTTGGAAACTTAGATGACTGAAAGAGAACAACTAGAGGAGCATTCTTCATGAGTGATAGACTTGTCACATGGATCAGCAAGAAGCAAGGATGCATCTCACATTCTACTGCAGAAGAAAAATATATGGATGCTGCAACAAAATTTTCTAATATTGCATGGATCAAAAAATTATTGGAAGGTATGAATATGAAAATCCTTGAGCCAGTGATTATCTATTGTGATAATACCAGTGCAATTAACATTTCTAAGAATCCAGTCATGCATTATAAGACTAAGCATATTGCTATCAAGTATCATTACTTAAGAGAACAAGTGCAAGAGAAAGAGGTGATACTAGAATATGTTCAATCAAAGGAACAATTAGTTGATATATTCACAAAGCCATTGCCTAGAGATACATTTGAGTACTCGAGAAAGAGACTAGGGGTCCAACCCTTGTCTATTGGTCAGTAAGCTGACTAGGAGGCTGCATCAGCCCACACATAATCATAAGATCATTCATGTTGATGCAAGCACAAAGATGGACTACAAAGATACATCAATACACAAAAAGGTACATATCTACACCAAAAATCAGAGTCACTGTATTGCTAATGGAGAAGGAAACTCAAGGAGTGTATTATAAAAAGGTGAAAGGATATAAATTTGGCATGATAAAAGTTTACTTTGGCATTGTTTTCAAAGGGAGAGATGTTCCTAAGAATTCAAAGGGAGGGATAATCATTAACCAAAGGGAGAGAATATCCATAATTTACAAAGGAAGAGATTACATATGAAATATCCATCAAAGGGAGAGAAGATATCCTAAGGGAGAGATGTAAACCTGTAAGAAAGAGAATATCATAAGGGAGAGATAAATTATTGTTGTCAAAGACAAAAGAGATGATCAAGGAGAGGAAAAGTCAAAGGGAGAGACAACATCAGAGAAAGAATCAAAAACTGCTACATCTATCGAGTAAAGGGATTGAAGATTAAACAAGAGCACTCTGCAAGAAGAAAATCTAAGCTATATGAGCTTATGGAGAGCCAGACAATTGTATTGGTTATAGAACAATAAGAATGGTATATTGATGAACTATAATTGATATATTTCATATTGTATTAGTAATAATATAGTGTGATAATGTAGTGTGTTGCCATCAATTCCAAAGGGAGAGATTGATGACCTGTAACTGATTGAATGTTTGAAGATGATAAGTTGATGATCACCAAGCTGTAGAAAGTTAATGCAAGATATTAAATCAGTTAATGTACTATATTTTCATTGATGTCAACTTGATATAATATGATCGGTTATATAAAAAGTGTCAAAGACTTCAGAGAACTAGAAAGATAAAGATCATGCTTTCAGTAATGCATAAAAGATTAGTAATCACTAAGTGACTACAAACATCGATGGGCAGTGCACCCCGACGGATAGAGAAACTTGAGAGTAAATTCACAGTGATGCCTGAGCAAGAAACTCAACAAGCATTATCGACGGGTAGAATCACAAGCATTACCGATGATCAGAACTTCATAGTGATACCAGACGGAGAGACAACCCCGATGGAAATGCCCGAGGAGAACTAAAGTGTTGACCGAAGCTAACAAGGATTTGAAACATTGAAAGGAACTGAAGTTCAAAAATGAAAAAAGACTTAGCTAACAAGAGCTAAAGAAGGAGTTAATTGGTTGTTAATATTGTTTTCATTGATAAGTTAAAGCTAGAGATAAGTAAAAGATTTAAAGCTATTTTATTCTAGTTGTCAAAGAGAAATCTACAAGATAAAATTGAAGTAAAGCTTCAAAGCAAGACTGGCTAGAATTGTGGACCATGTCAAGAACAAGAAAGTCAAGAACTGAGAAATGATGAAATCATGTCCATAAAGAGACAAGCTAATTCATTGTGAATTAGGTGTGAATAGAGAAGAAGGATGCTGGAGAGAAACTGGTGAAGAAAAAACTTCATACATTCCTGATCAATCAAGTTGAGAACAGAGCTAATTCTACGGACACCGAGCAACAGAGAAGTACAAAATCACCGAGCAGAAAGAAGTGGAGCAAAGGTATTGAAAAGATATATTTTTCAGAAAGATACTGTAAGCTTGCGATAGATCTGAAAATCTACAAAGTATAGTTGTATATGTGAACAAATCATTTACTGTTTCAGTTTAACCATTGGATCATAAACTCTCTTAACCGAGTAGGACTTAACAATCCTTTCTATATTGAGATACATCCCAAGGAGCATCAAAAAATTTGGTCATGAAGATAGCATGAGATGCCAGATACCATTTGACAAACTACACTGGGTTTGGTCATAAAAGGTAGCAGAGAGATTCCCGATATCAAGTGACAAACTATTCTATTTAAATCCTCTAATAAGGTCACACCTAACCGTGTGTTTGTAACCTTTAATAGGGTTGGCTCTTCACTGAGCTCACTTCAGAAGAGTGAAAATTTTGGGTTACCGGTCCCAAGTGGTTTTTCCCTTAACAAGGTTTCCACGTTAAAAATTCATGTGTCCATGTGTCTATAAGTCATTACTTTAGTGTTAAAAATCCATATAAAACAAAATAAAAAAATTCAATAACAAACCCTATTTTAAACAAAAATAATAATTTCAAATTAAAAAACTTCAAAAAAACAATAAATATTATAATAAATATATACCATAGATGAATGGGGGCAAAATTGGAGGAAAAATGGATACTATACCCAAATCTTTTCATATACCCGAAGCCTAAATGTCATTTTACTCGCCGCTATTGCATTTATAAAATGATAGAAATGACTCTCAAGTTTGTATTTAGGCACATGTATCGTGTATACTCCTATCCTATACCTGATAGCCCCATATATATTAAAATATTATATAATACTATATAATATGGTATATTATATAGTATTATATTATATAGTATATTATATAGTACTATACCACTTATATCCTAAGTGGTATATGATATATTATAATATTATATATAATATTATAAACATATAAAATTATATAGTGTTGAAATAGATGTTATGTGATTCATGTGTGTCACTATTGGGTATACAATAGCTATTAGATACCTGATACAGTCAGTGCTTTGGTGTTATCTTGCACCAGGTGTACTGACACCTAGGCCTACTAAAAAGTCAACATGCTTTTTAGTGTGTTTTTGGATGGGTGAGAAAAGGGATTTTTTCCACATCGCCACTTCTTGGCATACCATGATCCTGCACATACCCTTAATTGTTTTCATCAATTTTTATGGAGTATTACGAAAGTTATGACATTTTCTTTGAAAACAGTTACAAAGCCTACCTAGGGTTTCTAGTTAACTTATTTTGAGCATAACTTGAAATCCGTATTGTGAGAAGACCTATAACTTGGTGGACTAGTCTATTATCATGTATATTTTAATATTCAAAAGTTGAAAAGGTTTTTAGAAAGGTTTGCACATGTTTTATTTCACTGGTAAGTCTGATGTAGTGATGTTTCATTCATAGGAAACCCGAGAAGAGTGAATTTTCATTCTTGAAATTAATTGGAGGAAGGGATTTCGATTGGAAACAATGAATTGAGACCTTAATTGATGTGTTCCATGTGTTAGAATAGTAATTTGAATCTTTGGAAGAATTTGGAGCCAAGCCCTAGCATCAAGCCTAGGCAAAACTGTTAATGAGGCCTAGTGTAAGGAGAGAACAATCAATTTTTGAGTCCTTCACTCCAAAATAATCCTTACCCATTTCAAGATATAGTATAAAATGGCTAAATCAGTATCTAAAAATACCTTTAGTTTTGTATTGGAAGTCAATCTTGATAGACCTAATTGGAGGACTACTAGGAAAGAGACGTAATTATGAAGGAAGTACTATTGATCTGTGTCCAAGATGAAAGGTGAGTGTTTTTTTGTGTTAGTAAAGATATTCTAAGTCCCTACTCTGCATCAAAGATTATGCTTTAATAACACTTGTTATGAAATAACTTGCACAAATGGGGAAGATAATATGTAGAATGTTTAGAATTATATATATAATATCATAAATTAATAAGCCACTTCAAAGGGGAAAACCTTCAAATATCTACAATGATGAAATACTTCTTAAGATTATGATAAAATAAGACTTGCTAGCTCCTATCACGTACAATATTTATGCCTAGGATATCACTAAAGTAGACCCAAATATGGTTATATACGCCTAAGACTAACACAAATAACTAAGTATTAATCTAATAATGATTATATGAGTTAATTAGGGGTTAAACTAGCCGCAAGACAACTACTCATAACCATATGTACACTCTAGGATTAAGGGCATATCAAAACATCATAAACATGAAATCTGCTAAGCGAAAAGAGAAGCATTAGTAGTAGGAGGTAGGTCCTAATCACCCATCTTACGCCATATACCAGTGAGGTCTAGAATTATGTTAGAGGGGGATACACCCCTCATCATATTTAAATTTATCTTTATCTTCTTTATAGTGGACCAAATAAATAACCAAAGCTAAATGAGGCAACCATTTGAAGAGTCACTAGACAACCACCTAGAAACACCACCAATAGATCACCAAAATTACTCCTAGATGGTCATCTAGGGGTAAAACCTCAAGGGGGACATAAAACAGTATGGTGGCAGTATGTCACCGAATAGGTCATAATGCACTCTTGTGACCTTGATCACGTTGGCTAGCAAAGGGAGCGGGTTGGGGCTGACCAACTTGATTTTCATAAGCAAAGAGACATCTACCTCTTTGACTTCCTTGAGAAGGCATGCCACTCAAGAGGAGGAAGAACGAAGAGGAGCTTTGGCCATGTCATACGATACATTCCAATTATCATGCAATCCCTAAAGATGATCCACCTCCAAAGAAACTTTGTTACCTTGTGCACCTAGATCTATGCCAACACATCATAGTAGATAATAGCTTTAGAATGAAGATAAACATTTTTGCAAGCATTACAATGAGCAAAAATAGTAGATTTCATGTCTTTCCAAGTGCTAAAAGAATCTTCATTGTGAAAGCATGCCAAATCTAAAAGAATGTTTGGGAAATATGAAGTGAGACCCCTAAAAGAGCCATATACCACATAAAAGCTCTCGCTAAGATTCTTGATCAAATTTAATAAAATAAATATTCATGACTATTTGACATTAAATCGAAGGAAATCAATAATTCAAAATATATACTCCTTATATTTTAACACCAAATATAAATAAATAATTCATATATCCAAAATTGACTATATTGCCCCTTAAATAGGTGACTGTGTATAATACCAAAAAGTAAATAAATTTAAAAAAAAAATTCTTTCTTTCTAAAAAGCTGATTACTACAAAGAAAATGATATATTTAGAAACATACTTTTCAAAATTTGAAGATTAAATAATGCAAAATTTTATAGCATTCAAAAATGTAGAAACATTATATAATAAAGATGAAAATGAAATTGGATTTCATGCTGTTGACTACCCATATGCTTATCTATTTGTTGACTATTTGATGTAATAAAGTGTCAAAAATATTCATTGAAAGATTAAACAGTAAAATATAGAACCGGGTTGATTTCAACCAATGCAATTCATGTTAGATGTGAACATGCTTTGAGCGTACAAACGTAGAAGAGCAATGACTATCTTTGAATATGGTTGTCAGAATGTATGAAATCTTAGTTTTAATTTATTACCACCAACAGATTATTATGATCTGGACTGTAACCTATTTATCATGTGTTGTGTCTCTGTACATCCACCGTTTTGCATGAGTTGGAAGAACATATACGTTAAGCTAAAAGAGGTGGTGGAAAATGAGATAGAAGTCGCCCCAGCAGGAGGAATAACTGAGATGGTCCCAAAATGGTACAATATGACATTATTGTTCTGCTAAAGTATTCAAATTTCAGCCTGTTAAATAATTCTAAGACAAACAAAAGAGTACAAACAATGTAGCTGGAAGCATTACAATGATTCTCATTTGAGGTTGTTTTTTTTTTTTTTTTTTTCTTCAGCTAGAAATATTCATGTATCGTTAAGATTTTATTATTAGTAATAAATGATTCAATGAAGAGCAAATTTGTGATAGTTTATTCAAATTTTGTAACATACATTTTTCACAAATTCCTTTCTTATACTATCATTGATCGGAGATTCATCAAGAATGAGGAACCCTATCAAAGGTTTCCATAATTCTAACAACTATGAGAACTTCTAGGCCCTGTTTGTTTGAGGGGTGGAATTGGAATTTGGGAGAGAAAACCTGGTTTTGACTCCAAATCTTTAGTTTGGTTGCTTACATTGGAAACTGTGAAAACCATAATATAATTTTGATCTTCCAATTTTACTCAAAAAACAAGGATTTGCAACTTCCAACTAAAAGGTGGAATTCATTTGAAAACCTGGTTATGGTATTTTATTGCTCTATTTTATTGGCTCATGTTCCCAAAATTGGCTCATCTTCCCAAAACTCTCATTTTCCGGGTCAACCAAACAGTCCAAATTATCTTCCCACAATGCAAAACCAGAATCTCAAAACCTTATTATGAGATAATAAGGTTTTGAGTCAAATTCCAATTCCCCAAACAAACGGGGCCCTAACTATTTCTTCTTCTTGGAGAATTCTACTTTTGGTAACAATTGGAAATGGATTTGGAACTTGAAACCTCATTGAAAGCTTTGATGGTTCTTGAAACCACTAGAATCTCTACTGAATTGCCTTATTTACTTTCTATTGACTTTGTTTCTTTTAACTAGCCTTCCTTTTGTCCTCTTCTTTATTAGACCTTGGTCCAAAACTAAGAACCTATTGGAGGTTCTACTAGTTCCAAGAACACGGCTCAAGGAACGACTATAAATTTTGACAAAGGTTTTGAGAATCTTTGTGAGTTTTGATTGATCGTAACTTGGCAAACTTTTGTCTAAATTGCTTCAAAATGGAAATATGGGCCCCCAATTAGACAATCTATTGGATGGAATGCTAAAAACATATTTTTGAGGAAAGATGATGTCAGCATGATGTCACCAATGGTATTGAGATAGATTAAAGAAATGAGGAACATAAATATAGATACATGTCGAGAATGATAGGGAGGGAGAAAGTTTGAGGGGTCAAAGCCAAAAATTTGAACACTTAACTATTTTGAAAATGACCTTAGTAGAGTTTGGGTAGGAAGCTAAGATCAAAATGAATGAGGCGACAAAGCATTTCAAGAGCATGAAGCTCAATGGATTCAATGAAAATTGAAGGTCAAAGAAATGAAAGAATGCATGATAGAAGGGGATGGGGGTAGGAGGAAGCCCAATGGTGTGAAGTTCGATGAGTTTGAAACTTAGCCCATTTAGTGATGCATACATCAAGCATTAGGAAGCTCATAGGAGAAAGTAAAAAATGGCATGAGTAGAAGGAGAAGATAGATTACTCAAAGCCTAATAAGGCCAACACTTTATATAATTTAAGGTTTCCTTCAGGGAGTGAGGATGATAGGCAAAGGGAACCTAAATGTAGTATGGATGAGGGAAAACCATAATGGGAAAAGGATGCTAAGTACATTCTATTTAAATGGGGAATGATCCAAATTTTGAAGAGTGGTAGAAAATGACATGCGGGTAAGTAGGAAAGAAAAATCCTAAAGCCTCAAAACTTCAACACTTGTATTTTTTTGGCTTTACCAACAGGGATGATTGGATTAGGTAAGAACAAATGCCCAACCTCAACTGAGGTGATCCATTTAGGATCTATAAGATTGGTTATGGTTGATGAACCATAAAATTACAATAGTATCCTTGTTTTTACCTCCATCTGTAGGTTCTAGTGGATGTTGAGTTGAAATATTTCAGGACTCCTATATATTGCACTCTTTGTTATCATTGGAACCGTGATTTTTTTACCATTTATTGAAGTGTGTTTTACTAATTCTTGAATTAAATTAGTTCTCTTTATTTTTTCTCAATGTCTCCTAACTCTTTTTCTTCCTCTAATTCACTAGTACAAACTTCATGAGATTCTTGAACTTTCTTTTCCTTGAATTACCTTACGAATTTATTATGCGTAATATGCTATAGTGTACCATTTTTTCTTCTATATCAAACCTTCATGAAATTTCTTTGTACAATAATGTGTATTGTCCCATACATTCTAACCAAGGATAACCAATAACAATATCCATCCCATCCATATCCGAAGCCTAAAAATTTGAATGCAAAACATAATTGTCCATAAAAAATTAAATCATCAAAAAACTAACTATGCATTTAATTGATACTTGACTATCCTTGATGTTATTTTAATATACATACCATTATCTAGATTTACATCTTAATCACATGAGAAAAGCATTTTTCCATACGATATGTTTACCATGAGCTATTTTATTTTTGTACCACCATTCAAATGTATATCCACTTCCATTAAAATTAAATGCCTCTATTGAAACTAGGGTTTAAGAAAAAATGTTTTCAATACATTACCATTATAGAAAATCCAATTAACCTAACTTTGATATGATCAATCCATGATGTAGTTGGCCTTAAATTAAATAATGAAATAAATAGACCCCTAGTGGTTTTTTATGAGATTTATAGAAATATAATTTAAAAAAAGTGCCTTAATTTATGGCCTAGACGGAGAATTTATGAAAAATCATAAAATTGCAATAAATCACCAAATATTGAAGATAAAACCCTAATTTTTAGATATTGAAGATAAACCCCTATTTTTGGACTTCATCTTCTTTATATGATCCTTTAACCTCAATTTAAAATTATAAAAAAATTTACAACAATTATTAATTATATGTGAATCTTTTAAACTGCGTGTTTTCCACATTTTCCCAAGCCATCGCTTTGATACTAGTGGATACAATCCACACATCTAATAATATTATAATATAATACAAAAGAATATCTCACACAATATAATAGGTGTTTGTGGCCCAAGATTCCCCACAATCCAATATATGCAGATTTAGAGTAAACCCTTGAGGTAGGATAATAGCATACAGTCCTCATCATGGAAGAAGCCACTCCATGTTATATCTCCAAGAGATATCAAAAAAAATATCATACTTCAAACACATCATACAATGATAATCATCTCCCTCATATAGACCTCCTTCTAACAATACAATGGAGGCATAATCCTAATGAAGGCCTTCTCACCTCCTAATATAGTTAAATACATAAGTTGTCCATATAACCCCATATAATTTCCTTATTGTATGTGTGCCACATGCTAGCATCTTCATCCACCTAAATACATTATAATATCAGATATATAGGTAAATTTTTAATAATATAATATTGATCTAACACATATCAGTGCATCTTCAATTCCTCTAAACGAATCTAGAAGAGGAATATTTTATAATTTTCACTTGATAAACAACATTGACATCATGAAATAAGAGTCATAAATGATATGATGAGAAGATACAGAAATGTCAACATATTTATGAATAGAAATATCACAATAAACCATGAGCTACATAATAGAGAAGTGGTATCATAATGAAATACATGTGGTTAATGACCCCATGTAAAAGTGAACAAGTCATATCACTAATGATAGCCCAAGTTCTATCACCATAAAACTATTTGTTACATGTTAATCATCATAGATAGACAATCCTAATTAAACAAGTGTATCACTAAGCGTGGTAGAAAGTTCTTAATCGCCATACTAAGTGAATTTAAATATATGTATATATAACCCTAGGCTTGTCAAGAAATAGTGGATCAAGATAGCTATATGGAGTAGATCTATCATGTGATGTACGAACGATATGTTTATTAGGTATAACATTTCTTGGGGCATGATCCCTAGTTTTTATCAAGTGTATGAAGGGAAGTAGTAACCATATTGCTATTACATGTCACCAAACATGTGTCGACATAAAGTGTAGTAACATAAGTAATGAGGTCAGTAAACAATGGTAGAAGATATACATGCTAATATAATATATTAAGCAATAGTATAGTGAAGGATAATGAATCTTAAATAAAAAATAGAGAATTAATTATAAATTAAATCTAAAAACATTTGTAAAACACAAACTTTAAGGCCCAAGGAAGGGTAGTCAAGGCGAGGACAATATTTTATGTGTAGGCACGCACATATGCACACATGTAGGTGCATGTGTGTGAACCTAACACCTTAAAATTAAGATATGTCAATGAAACATAAGGAATAGGATGAAAAGGGGATACAAAATTGAAAATGAGGTGCAAAATTATAGATCAAAAAATAATAATTGGAATAAGAAATCCTAGAACGAAATCTAGGTCATATAAAGGAAAATGAGGTTTCATTGAATGTCAAACCTAGGCTAGTTATGTAATTGCAGCAAATTAAGTATTAAAAAATATAAAAATAAAAATAAAAATTGTTAGTTGGGAATGATAAAGAAATTTCAACATACTATTTCTCTTGGAAAGATAAGTGCACATGAGAAAAGTGTTTAGCGCATTGATTAGGGAATACACAACTTTGATAATGATTTTAAACCTTGATTGCTTTAATTCTAAAATTATGATCTCTCTAACAACATCAAAAAATAAAGATTAGCATTCAACGAGAATTTGAACTTAAATTTTTGACAAGGAAAGGATGAAGTCTATGACCGTAACTTAAAACAATGAAAATAGTCCTTGCAAAGAAACAATCAAATTTCAAAAGATAATGGTTATATTGTGGTACAAAATAAATGGTAGGCTTTAGATAAATAAACTGAAATATGCTTATAAGGATCTAAGTGATAATTAGGCAAAGAAACCCAACTATTCATAAAATTATATATTGTATTGTATTATATGTATGTGCAAGAGTATGTAGGTGTATATGTATATGTATATATTCAAAACTTGGATTAAGAATAAATAAAAAGAAAACATAAATATACAAAATGCTTATAAGGATCTAAGTGAAAACTAGGCAAAGAAACCCAACTATTCATAAAATTGTATATTGTATTGTATTATATGTATGTGCGGGAGTGTGTAGGTGTATATGTATATGTATATATTCAAAACTTGGATTAAGAATAAATAAAAAGAAAACATAAATATACAACATGCTTATAAGGATCTAAGTGAAAATTAGGCAAAGAAACCCAACTATTCATAAATTTGTATATTGTATTGCATTATATGTATGTGCGGGAGTGTGTAGGTGTATATGTATATGTGTATATTCAAAACTTGGATTAAGAATATATAAAAAGAAAATATAAATATACAACATGCTTATAAGGATCTAAGTGAAAATTAGGCAAAGAAATTCAACTATTCATAAAATTGTATATTGTATTGTATTATATGTGCGCGTGGGAGTGTGTAAGTGTATATGTATATGTATATACTCAAAACTTGGATTAAGAATAAATAAAAAGAAAAAATATATATACAAAATTTACTGTTATAATTATACAACTTCAAAATCACATACTTTCTCTCTGTGTATTGTGAAGGATTTTGATGTTGAGCACCCTTTAGTCTCTTCCATCAATCTGTTCTTTCCATTTAAGACTTGTTTTAATGTTAATACGGTTAAAATCTTATATTGAATTCACTATTTCTACTCATTTTAGTGAATGCCAACAGTTTTTTGTGTACTAAGGGCCCGTTTGGCAGCTGGAATACCATATCATGGATATGGTCAATTCAGGGAGATGCTGCATATTCAGGAAGATGCTTATTCTCAAAATGAAATCTGGAATATGGTCTGACCCGTTTGGTTCACCCAAAAGATGAATGAGAAGATGCATTAAGGAATTTTAATTCTTTATTTTTTAATTTCTTTGAATATGGTGTGTATATATACACACATGCACACATGTATATATATACATACATACATGTGCATGTACACACACACACACATATATATATGTGTGTGTATATGTGTATATACACACATGTATGCACATATACACACATACACACATGTGTGTGTATACACACATGTGTGTGTATACACACATACACACATTTGTGTACATATACACATATACACGTGTTTTTATACACACATACATGTGTGTATGTATACACATATGTGTGTATATACACATACAAGTGTGTATCCATGTATACACATATACACGTGTGTATACACATATACACACATTTATGTATATATACATACATATACACACCATACATATACACATACAAGTGTGTATCCATGTATACACATATACACACATGTGTATATATATACACACATACACACATTTGTGTATATATACACATGTATGTATATACACACACCATATATATGTGTATATATATAGACATATACACACGTGTATATACACACACCATACATGTGTGTATATATACACACACACATATGTGTATATATACACACGTGTATATATACACACATGCATATATACACATATGTGTATATACACACATGTATATATATACATCCTTATAGCAATATAATATACATCTTTATAGTCACGGATCCCACGAAATATTAAATTTGCTTTTGTAAAAATTGGAATTGGAATTCGAAATTCCAATTCCACCTATTTAGGTGGAAGATGATATTCCCATTTTGGGAGCAAAATGAGAATTTCGGAATTCCAATTCCATTTTTTTTCAAGGACCCAAACATGGAATTTGGCATTATCTAGAATTAGATAATGCCAATTCCAGTCCAATTCCTGCTACCAAACGGGCCCTAAATGAATTCATCCACACATAAAATCAGTACTAACGTTTGTTAAAATAATTATTAAAGTGTACGAGTGGAGAAGAAATTCAAGTACAAATTGGAGGAGGAAGAAAGCAACGCCTGTGGTTGAAGATGAACCACAGTGCAGCATATTATTTTCAGAGTTGCTCACCATGATAATGACTTAAAGCTCATCTTTTGGCGTGGTTGTGGTTAAACCTCAAGAAATTGTACGAAAATGAGACAAAAATGACCATAATATTGTACCTGATAGTAGTGCTTTCATTGGAAGTAGTAAAAAAAGAATACAGATAATGGAATTTGATGTTGAGGAAGCTTTTCATGCCATAACATATTAAGCATCCACGCCTGAAAAAGCCAAGAGGCATTGTTAGGTTGTAGGTCATAATTGAAGTAAAACAAGGACATTGGTTTTGGGTTTTAGGATGATATGCTTGTAGATTTTTGTTTGCCCTATACTTCTATTTTTTTCCCAACGAATATGATGTATGTTATGTCTTTTATGATGTATGTTATGTCTTTTATGAAAAGAAAAGTATTTTGGAATTATTTAATGATGTTCTTTTGCTTGAAGAAATTTATATGGGTTGTTCTTTTTTTGTTTTTTTAGTGGGTAATTATTACATTATTGAATATTATTTGTGAAACACGTTTTTGTGTGTTGTTTACTTTTTATTTCATGTTTTTTTGGGATGTAGCTTTATATTCCTTCTTATCTATTGTACATTTGTAACAATGAAAATAGTATTCTTTCAATTTCAGTGCACTGACTTTTATTCAATTGTTCATAGCACAATAATAATTGTACAAACAAGATAATTTCTACTATACAATGATACATAAGCTTAGACTTATTTGATACCATATAAAGTAATTCTAGAGATCAATCATAATCCTCAATTGTAATGTCTCCTTTTTAAATCTAAATATTTACCCTCATTAATAATTCATAGAGAATGATAAGTGTCCTCACCCTATGCTTTAAGACAAAACAATTGTGATCTAAGAATAAAATAGAACATTCTTAAGTTTGGCTTAAGTGTAATAAAGTAAAAAGGGGACCTAATTAAATTGTGTTTTTAATTTTTCTTTAACACTCTCTTTAGTACAACTTAGGAAGAAGTTAAATATTTAATGATGAATACATGTATCCAAACTACAAAACCTAATGAAGTCTTATGTACAGAAAGATAAATCCCTCATAACTAGAGAAGAGGAGAAAACCACATGGACAAATCCTCCTCTCCAATAGGAGGACTCATATGACCCTCAAAGGACTACTTTTGTTGTATAAGAATAATGAGTGTCCCTCTAAAGGAAGAAAGAAGATGAGAATATGAGTCCATAATATAAAAAAGTAACTCTTATGCTAATGATGAAGTATTGAAGATAGAATATGATCTAATGCATACAAATATTGTGAAGAAACAAATCAATTAGTTGTTGGAGAAACTATTCTCATAGTATGAATGAATAGAGAATACAAATCCAAATGTGCGTCTATTGAAAAGTGCTCAAATATTCACATGAAATAATTAGGTAATAGCAATCCATAATCCTATGAAGACTATTTTACCTCTATGCATGTATGAATACTTATCATCTCTTTTGGATTTGTATGTTGGATTAATTTGTTACATGTATTGATTGTGGGTTATTTATAATTTGTTTAACGTTCTTTAGGTTTATAACTTTAATGTTCACCTTCAATAGTTGATAAAATAAAGAATTTCATAAAGTTTTATAAATATCTTGTTCATTTTATTTGCAATCCTAAGAAAGAAGAACCACTATTTTGACCCTAGTTCATCATTGGCCATTTTATTTTATGCACTCCTTACCTATTTTCTTATGCAAATTATAGAACATGTTCAGTTGTAGGACTTTTAGTGCTAAATTGAAACAATACTTTGCATGTAGGTTAGAGAGAAATTCAACCTTCTTTAAGGGTTTGATCTTAATGGAAAGGATCTGACACATGAGATCAATCCCATTGTTTCATTGACATGATGGACTAATTCTACTCTAGGGTACAATTTATTTGTAACAATTATATCATCATCAAAGGTTATACTATCTACATAATCAAATAGAATGAGAGAATTTTTAGTAGGATCTTCTTAGAATAGAGATCTATACGATGATTTTCATAGAAATCTCAAATTATAATTCAAAGTGTACAGGGACATTCAATGTTTGATCAACACACATAGTACTAGGATCAACTCTAGAAAAAAATCAATAATACAACATGATTAATAATATTGTGCCATGTTGATCTACTCTATAGAATGTGTCTAATTATAGATCAACATAAAGATGAGGATGAATATTAATCCACATAATATGTGTCAAGATACTATTTTGCTAATACTCATAATTATTATATTTTATAATTACTATAGAAGAGTGAGCAAAAGTAGGATGATGCCTCAAATTATAAAATCAAAAACCAATAACCTCATTGCATTTTTTGTACATTGTTGACTTTCTATTATATTTATTTTGGATGTAGCTTTACAGTACATATCTATTGTACATTTGTAACAATGAGAATTGTATCCTTTAAACATCACTGCACTCACTTTCACTAAATTGTCCCTAACACAATAATTAATATAAAAACAAGATGGTGTTTACTAAGGAATGACACATAAACTAAGAATTTTTTTTATTCCATATGCAATCTAGTGTCCTAAATTATACTCCCTTAATAGTTGAGTCCAATTTCATACTTTCTTAGAATTCTTTTAGGCTTTCTCATTCCTCTATGCATTATTTGAGACCTTGTTTTATATGATTAATACATAATTCAAGAGCATGTTTCCTATTCTATTTTTAATCTCAACACACTCCTCTTTGGGCCCTTATTTTAGTGTGTCCTTTATCCTTTTTCATTCTTAAGCTCAAAATGGGTCATGTCCTATTATTAAGTTCAATGCAATAAAGGTCCCACTTTCATTTTGTCAACACACATATCAAATTTAGAACTAATAAATAGGCACTATTATCATTCCATCCTTAAAATTTGATCCAATTTAGGAGACCATTTCACTAATTGAAATAGTTTGACCACATTTGTACGACTAAAATTAAGGAATGATAATGTGTAGGCCTTGGAAATATCAATTCTAGTTTTGAAATGAGAATATGACTGTTGTAGATCATTCGTTAATTAATTTAAATCAAAATTTCATTTATAATGTAGTTAGCTTTCCTCATTTGGAAAGTATTCATGCATGTGATTGAAGCGCATGGTACATGAATAGGATTATTTATGATAAGGGCTCTATAGATCAAGCATCATCAAGTATCCATCAAGTATTTTCATCACAAAGGCTTGAACAAATGATGAAGAATAATAGGGAATTTAAATTTTTGATGATTGGATAGTACCTTGTCTTGAGGGATTGGGTATGTTTTCATTTCATTCTTACATTCTATTAGTAAGCTCATATTTGAGTCTTATCATATATCTATGCGACTCATTTATCCTTGTGTTAATGTTTGTATCAATTGTATAAATCTCATCTAGGGTTTACTCTAACACATTTGAGTAGGACTCTTTTTTACATGTTTATGTTCTATAGTTCTCCACAACCTCAAACATACTTAAGATTTACAACACACATAGTAGTTTAAAAAATTGTACTTTGTGATTCATGGAGGTGGAGATCAAAAAAATGAGGGCTTGACTGAGGAAAGATGCTATATATCCCAATGCCCCCTTTCCTCTCTCTTGTGTAGGTTCAGATACAAGTTACTAGTGAATATTATATATCTCAGAGGTTATAAGGTCAAGCCACAAAATAATTATGAAAATCACATCACTAGGAGAGTAATGAGTATCACCAGTGTCCTAGGGACTAGGGTGCTAGTCCTATAGTCCTCCTACACTAGGACACCTAATGCCATAGTCCAACCTATTTTGTTCAAAATTTTCTAGAAAGAGTGTGTGTAAGCTTCTCATTCTAGATCTATTCTCAAAGATAAATTTAGAATCTAATAGGACTAGGGTGCCTATTTATAGTATCCAATCAATTTTGGATTATCTTGTAGTCATGGCTCCACCTGTGTATCTCAATTTTAGATCTAGGTTTATCAATAGTTTTTAGTTTCCGTATTTTTTCTTAGTTAGCTACATGTTTCTATTTACATGCTTTAGGATCTAGTTTCCTCTTATATGGCACCTTGAATAATCGATTACGACAAAGGAATAGAACTCAAAAGGAGAAAAGGGAAATTGATTGAATATCTCTAAATGAGAGTAGGTTAGGCACACCTTCCCCTTTTGTGGTTCATATTTCAATTTTTAGTGAAAGAGTTTTTAGAAAACTAGTTTAGATTACCCTCTTTCCCCATACATATTTTGGTGAACTCAATTGTTTCACTAGATTAGATATTTTATTGCATTATTTAAAGAATTTTTTCCTTCTCTTAGATTAGAAAACTAGAACATTGAAAATAAAAATAATCATGTCAGATCTCTTTTCACAAGATTTCAATTCCTTTGATGAGATATTTAGTAGTGACGGATTTGATATGTTACCTGAAGCCCTTGATGAGTTCATCTCTATTAAATCATCCTCTACGACTCCTAAACCAGCCCTATACCAAAGATTGATTAACACGATAAATGTGGCTATTTATAAGGAGCTTGAGAAACATAAGATTGTTGTCCACATTTGTGTTGATGTTCCCCAAACTGAAAAGAAACTAGTGATTGTTGTTAAAGATGGTAGGTATCCTATTTCCATATTAAATTTTCCCAAATAAATCACCCAAAAAGATAAGAAAAATTGACATATTTATCATGTGGATACTCATTCATACAACACAAGAAATAATGAGAAACCTTGAATCTAATGACATTTATTTATTCATCTTATCTTCTCACTTCTAAAGTAATTATTCCTTCTGCACCTCATTTTACCCAAAATCATGGAAAGGAGTATGGTCTTGTTAAATAATATCTTGTTACTCATGGTGATATATCCTTTTGGGAGTTGATTCAAACTTCACCTAAATACCATGCAATGATTCAAGAGGGATTAAAAAATAATGATGTTCCTCCATCTATTCCTTCATTTATGAGACCTATTGATGTAGCAACTTTATGGAGTTAATGCATGCAACCAAGACAAATATTGTGTTTTCCCAACATGAGTTACCCTCTTTGGAGATTAAAAATCAGTATGAACCTCTTATGATTGTGTTTCTTATAAATTGTAATATTATAAGATGAACTTTATTCGACAATCTATCAATTATAATGTGTGAGGTGTAAATTGTTTGCATTATATTAATGTAAATCTTAAACTTATCCAACTTGATTCTCTCTCTGTCAATTTACTTAAAAATATTGGTAGACAATCCTTAGCTATAATCACTTTTGTATATTAAGGTAGGCCCTATCATCCCTTATACTCACACCTATAACATTATTCTAGAAATAACTTGGGTTCACACTACAAGAGTGGTGTTAGAAACACTGAGGGGGGCTGAATACGTGTTTGTGTATTTATTATATTTCAGCAACTTTAAACATAAATCAAATATATATCAATTGAAGATTAACACAAGAACACATAACACATGATATGACTATGGGGAAACCTTGATCGGAGGAAAACCCTGGTGGGAATTAGTACCCACAAATATTGCACTACTATAATGAAATTGTTAAAGTTTCTTTGCCCTCTTAGGAGCAGTCTTTACAATGCTAGTGTAATGACCTAGTTAAGGGTCTGACCCTGTTAGGAGTCTTTTACAAATAACCATGTTAGGGGTGAGGACTCACTATCGAAAAAGCTCACTTCTCAATAGGATGAAGGTTAGAACCTCCTTGATAATAGATATACACTATATCCAAAAGTGAACTATTGTATGTGACACAATTGTCTGATCAGTTCCAGTTATGTGCTGATGCTCTTATTCTCTTAAAGAGATTTATCTCATTCTGACATCTTATACTTTTCTTTTATATCTCTACTCTGCATATTTCATCGAAACTTACTAATACAAAAGTATATGTTATATGGGTAAGTGCAAGAAGTTGAGTGCCAATTCCGCGGAAGTCTTGTGGGCTTGAAAACTACCGCTAGAAATGGGCACCCATTTTGAAAAGAAGGGGCACCTGTCTTAGGCTCGGACACCCGATAAAAAATTCAAAAAATGGGTGCCCGTTTTTAAAAAATATTTTTTGGCCAATTTATTACATTTAAGAAACGGGTACATGTTTTTAAATGTGTGCCCATTTTTTAAAATTTGAATTTACCAAACCACCATTTGCATTGGATTTCGGTTCGGGACAGGTTTGGTGGGACCAAGCCTATGCTTGGACCTCCAAAATAATGGCTAAGGCATTTGAACACCAGATTTCTGTATTGCCGTAATTTTTTGAGGGTCTTTCTAATCGAATTTTTTGATGAAATTAAAACCCATTAGAGATCTTACTGTCTAGATTTCAAAAATATAAATTTTATAGTGATATGATAAATTTTACTATTTTTA
>MU227856.1:206240-241761 GCA_018584345.1 Thuja plicata
TTCTCAAAAAAGTGAAATTTTCATCAAATTATGGTGGTCGTACATGAGAGGTTTTGAAAATTTACTTTATAGTCAATTAAAAATTAATAAAAAAAAATATTCAATTAAAAAAAAAGCAAAAATATTCTGACCAATCTTTGATGTGTTAGGTACCTTCCCCCAAAAGGATTTAGAAAAATTTATTTATTTACTTCAAAATAGGGTGGCCGTACACATGCGGGGTATGGTCCTGAAACAGACATTTTGAAAAAGAGGTTTTTAAACATGCCTACTAAATATATTTTCTACTATGTGGGTATTTAAATAAATTACATATTTGAAAAATAGATTCTGAGCACTACATTTTATATTAGTGGATTTTTATGATATTCAATCTCTAAGTGCCTCAAATTTTGACATCAATTGACAGAAAACTTGAAAATGAGGGAAAACACTTCCACTTTTTGCCCAAAAAGTGGACTCAACTTCTTGCTGGCACCCATATATATATATGTTCATGCCTGAATAGACGTGACTAGAAACAAGACCTTAGTTGGCCCAAAAACAATATACACAATGCTTCCAAACTAATTGGCTTAAGCATGATTACAGGAGTGATTGAAACACGATTACAAACATAATATAATAGGTGCATAGGCTTTACAAAACAAAATGTTATACGCTGATCCAAAACTGAGGTCGGCTCTGTACTCTATTTCCTAAACTTATAGAGGTACTTCAACTTGCTGTAACTTATCCATACTATCTTATCTGATCATGCGTGTCTAGGGCAATCAAAAAAACATATCATAGAACTTAAGTCTAAAGGCGCTTAGTCTGAATCGGTCATACACATGTGCGCTGGTGTTCTGATCGTCTGTATATCTCTATTTTGTCCTATCTTCTATACTTAGTCAATTTTTACTCCAAAGTTTGTTGTCAAAACTTCATATGACTTTGTTGCCATAACGGAAACATAAAATAAGTCATATTCTCCCTAAGAGTCAACTTGCCAACAATCTCCCCCTTTGTCATTAATGGCAATAAAGGAATGTGGCAAAGTTACTCAAAATTAACTAACACCAAAAACTGTATATCATCTTCTTTAACATATACTATATCATATTTATTTACATATATATACACTACTACCCATACATACATTACCCCTACTTTGACATTAATGACAAAGGTGTCAAAATTGTAAGTCCTTGAGTACTTACTCTGAATATACATCTAGATAAGCAATCTATAGATTTTTGATCTCTTTCTACCAAAATGCCTTTAGTGTATCAACTGTCTGAAGATGGACACACAAGGCATATGTAAGATTCTCCATCTTTGTCATATCCATGCTGGTTCCTTGATCATATGTAGCAATGGTTGCATCTATCTTTTTTATGTTCTCATTTAGAACAACTAGTGAGGCCGCAAGTGCATTTCTTAGTTGAGTCTGCCTGGTTCTTATCTTGCTGATCTCCAACTTAGCCTTTTCAATCTTATCTAACTTCCCTTGATAGATATTGTTGCATACATTAATATCTTGTGAGGATGTTTCAATTGATCTTCTAACACTTTCAACCAAGATGTCAGCTTCCTCAATCGATTTTATGTGCTATGAGGTGAATTTTACTCTGTCCATGCAGTTTGCTATTACATTTCTTCCTTTAGCTACTAGTTCTTTCAACATTTCTTGACCAATCTTTAATGAGTTTAGATCTAAGGATAAATTCTTTATCAATTCATCTAATCTTCCCTTCTTGTACTCAAATTTTGCAATTTTAGTAGCAGAGTCTACTAAACTTGTGAAAGGTGATTTAAAGCTTGTCAAGATGTTGTCAACATCATCAACTGACTGAATCTTAGCCTTTTTTATTGTCTGCAGGCACTAAGTCATTTAGGATGTTCATTGTCTCCAGAAAGAGAGGGTTTCTCATGACTTGTTTTTCTTTTGCTTTCTCCATAGCTAGCACACTAATTTTAATCAAATCTTCTTCTTCCCAAGCATCTAGATTTGCTGAATCAGGGGTCAAACTTGACAACACTGATGGTTTGATGGATGGAGTATGTATTACATTATGACTAGCATCCATATATTCACTCTTCACAGGGATCTCCATAGCTAGTGTTTCATTAGTTTGATTGTCTTCCTCATTATTCAAATCTGTTGAATCTTTAGAGGGATCTTCATCTTGCTGTAAGGATGTGTCATCAGTGCATGCCTTCTCTGTCTCTTCAATGCTGAAAAATGATTTTTCAACTTTGTCCATGTCATTGTCAGAAGCGGTCATGGATATCTTAACATCATCAATCACAATAGTTTCTTTTGAATCTTTGGCTGTATCAAAAGTTATTGAAATAGTGGGCACTAAATCCTATAGACCTGTCTTAGGAGAATTTAGAATAATTGGTTCTTTGTTCTGTTTGGGAGGAACTAGAGTTGCTTTTTCTGTAGTCATCCTTGATATATACATGTGTCTGTCTAGAAATACCCGCTCAAATGCTTTCTGTCTCTTCACCAACTAGTTCATATTCTTTGTTCATGATATGGAGAATTCTTGTTTTGGTTCTGAGATGAGGTTTTACTAAATCCAACAGGATGGCTTTCTCATCATGTGAGAAAACAGGGAGAAGACTATCTAATGTTTCTTCTCTTATCCTCATATCCTCTTCAATTTCTTTCCTTTTCAATACATCAAGTATGTTCCATACCTTGTCTGGTATGACTGTATTAAGTTCCAATACTGTCCTCTTGGACTTAATCATGTGAGAGATGATCATAGAATGAATTTTTGATTTGTCTATCTCTTGGTATTTGTCATAGACATTCTTGATAGATTCTATTCTTCCTTCATTAACAATTCTGTTCTTTAGAACTGTTAGACTAGGTCTAAATCCTACCTTAAGAGGGGCTTGAGTGTTGTTTACCTTGATCCTTGTGGTCCTTGAGGATGGATGGCTTGTGGGAACTTTCTTCTTCCTTCTAGTCATCTTGCTGGGTACAGAAGGTGGAGAAGATTCTAGATCAATGGTAGTTGATGGCGCAGATGTTCCTTCATCAAATTTCTTTTTCTTCTTCTTAGGCACATCATCAGAATTTTCCATTTTTACTTCTGCAGGAGTTTTATCAATTTCTTTAGCAATCTCAGCTTCCCTAGCTCTGTCTAGGTCCTCTTGTGTAACCCCATGAACTTTTAGGATATTAGAAGTAATCCTTGATGCCTTCCTTTTGTTGTTTGCATTGTACAAGACATAATCAACTTGATTTTTCTTTTCTCTATAAGTACCCCATCTAGGTTCATTGGGATCCTTGGGCACAGATAGGAGAACTTGTGCATAACCTTCCAAAACATGTTCTTCAACTTCATATCCAAGAGGGTGAATCCATTTTGTTCTTGGTTCAACTACCTCCATGAAAGTACACTCAGTTTCCACCATGAATCATATGGTTTCTTTGTCTTTGTCAACTATCTTCTCAGGTATCCTGAACCTCTTCTGCATTTTAATCCTGAATGTTTTGATATCCATGTCCATAAAATATTTTTTGCTACTTTCTGATGTATCCTTTAGTGATATCTGAGACATAGTGGGTTTACTCCTATCTAGGTAAAGATTGGAAACTTTACCTACAATGTGGAAGTAGAGATAGATGATCAAAGAGCCAAATATGAAAATTTTTCTCTTGTCATGCTTTACAACTCTAATGTTGTCAATCATTTGTGTGCGTAATATTTCACATAGATTGTACTGTGTATTGTCCTTCACCATTTTTATTGCTACTAGGATAGTTGTTGTAGATACACTATTTAGTCTGCTTGTGTGTTGGAACTTATAACCTAGGATCATAGTGACCAATTTGATGTCATCTGCCTCAATGGGATCAATAGTCATTCCATGCCTATCACTTCTGGATAAGCATAGTTGTTCCACCTGCTTCTTAACATCCTTACCAGTGGGAAGAACTAGTCCAATCTTAGGAAGTCCAGTCATGTCATGAATTAGGTCTGAGGTTATGCGGACAAGAACTTCACCAATCCAATAAAGGTCATCATGTATCCTTCTTAGTAGGATTTTAACCCATTCTGGCTCATAGAACTCATGCAGATTAGAATACTCTTAGATAGGGTTATCAGTGAGATGCATGTATTCATCCTTGAATGAATAGTCTAGTTTCATCATTGAAGCCATAAGAGTTGCTATGTTGTTATCTCCAACTGTTTCCTTCTTGTAATATATATATGTTTGAATGTCTTCTACATGTACAAATCCTAGCGGAGTTTTAGAAAATGTCCCTTCTACATCATCTAGAATAGACTTGAATGGATGCTTCTTAAAGAAAAATCTCTTCTTTTCAGCAATGTCAAAGACTACAGGGGTTTCCATACTCAATTGTTGATCAATTAAATAGGGTTGCACCACAATTCTAAAATGACGCAACTGCTAGGATTCCATTCCAACTTTGATCTATTCAATTAACCAAAAAATCTGTTATCCTTTAGTGCTTCGATACTCAATGCTCCTATGCTCTCCAAATTTTATGATCTCAAATGCAAATGTGAAGATAATCGATTGTTTACCAACTTATATAAAGGTTTCTATTGAGAGTTTCAAACTTAGTTCTTGTTGAAGTACTAGTTATGTGTGCATGCATACTTCCTCAATTTGTGATCACGGACATAAATCCATAGGCGCATACTCAAAGGTGAGTATACCATCTATGCAGGGGTTTAGATCTAGAATAGCTCCCCCTAAGACCATGACGGTCAACTAACCAGAAGTAGAAGGTGTGTCCATAGTGGATGCATCTAATACCTTCTTTTCATCATTATCCTTCTTTACTTCAACCCATATTTTATCTGAATCAACTTTAGCTTGTACAAACTTAACATCTCCAGATTCTTCAAATAGAGACTTTTTAGCATTCTCTTGTCTTTGTGTTCTTGACCTGCAAAACTTTGAGATGTGTCCAACTTTTCCACATGAGTGACAAATGATAGGAGGTATAATGTTATTATTCATCATGTTGCACTACTTAGTTGTGTGTCCATTGTAATTACATATCTAACATGTAATGTTCTGCAAGTTTCTTTGAGGTTGATTTTTCTGATTATATTGAGTCTGATTCCTTTGGTTCTGTTGTGATTGATTCTTTTGACTTGTTCTACAATGAATAGCCCTGTGACCAAATTTGTTGCATGAATAACAATATCCATTGAAAGGTCTTACCTTTTTACAATCTCTTGCTAAATGACCATGCAGATTACAGGCATAACAAGTTCTGTTAACTTGCTTGATTTCATTTTTAGGTGGTTCTGCTTTAGACTCTACAAGATTCTCCTCTTTCTTTGCTTCTATAGATACTTCTTGTGCTTTCTTTCTTTCTTGCATTGAATTGATTTCAATTTGAGCTATACTATATGCCATACCAATGGTGTCACCTTTTAACTTCTGTGCATACAGTTATGATTGAATTAGATCAAAAATTGTGTGTAGTTTATCAATCTTGTCTTTTGCTTCTGTTAGTTCAGATTCTATCTTTTTCTTGATGTTTTCTAATTCTAAGATTTTAAAATTTGCTTGCATAAGTTCATCATCTAATTGTTTACTCTCTTTGGTCTTTTCTTGAATGGTTGTTAGGCTATCTATAAGTTGTTCATTCAGATCTTCAATTTTATCTTTCAAAGACATGTTCTCTTCATTCAAATTCTTGACCATTTTTCCAAAATCACTGGTAGAGCAATCTTTCAGATCTTTCCTTAATTTCTCGATAAGCATTTGAGAGCCATCAACTTTTAGTTTAAGTTCCTCATTTTATTTTTCAGATCTGTCAAGATCTTCAAGGGCTGCTTCAAGATTTTTTTTCAGATGTTTCACTTCTGCTGAGTCCATGATCTCCTCAAGTGGTTAAACTTATTTGTAGAGGACCAGAGCTCTGATACAAATTGTTAGAAACACGGAGAGGGGGGGGAGGTGAATCAGTGTTTGTCTATTTATTATATTTCAACAACTTTAAACATAAATCAAATATATATCAATTGAAGCTTAACACATGATATGATTATGGGGAAACCTTGATCAAAGGAAAACACCGGTGGAAATTAGTACCCACAAATATTGCACTACTATAATGAGCCTGTTAAAGTTCCTTTGCCCTATTAGGAGCAGTCTTTACAATGCAAGTACAATGACCTGGTTAAGGGTCTAACCCTTTTAGGGGTGAGGACTCACTATAAAAAAATCTCACTGCTCAATAGGATGAAGGCTAAAACCTCCTTGATAATAGATATACACTATATCCAAAAGTGAACTGTTGTATGTGACACAATTGTCTGATCAGTTTCGGTTATGCATTGATGCTCTTATTCTCTTAAAGAGCTTTATCTCATTCTGACATCTTATACTGTTCTTTTATATCTCTGCTCTGCATATTTCATCGACACTTACTAATACAAAATTGTATGTTATATATATATATATATATACATTCATGCCTGAATAGACACGACTAGAAACAAGACCTTAGTTGGCCCAAAAACAATATACACAATCCTTCCAAACTAATTGGCTTAATCATGATTAAAGGAGTGATTGAAACATGATTAAAAACATAATCTAATAGGTGCATAGCCTTTACAAAACAAAATGTTATACGCTGATCCAAAACTGAGGTCAGCTCTGTACTCTATTTCCTGAACTGATAGGGGTACTTCAACTTGCTATAACTTATACATATTGTCTTATCTAATCATGCGTGTCTAGGATAATCAACAAAACATATCGTAGAACTTAAGGCTAAAGGCGCTAAGTCTGAATTGGTTGTAGGCACGTGTGTTGGTTCTCTGATCATCTGTATATCTCTGTTCTGTCCTGTCTTCTATACTTAGTCAATTTTTACTTCAAAGTTTGCTGTCAAAACTTCATATGACTTTGTTGCCATAATGGAAACACAAAATAAGTAATATTCTCGCTGGAAGTCAACTTGCCAACAAGTGATCCCTTCAAATATCCATCACAACCTCAAGTTCATTTACAAGAATATGTATGCCCTAGAAATGGATAAATAGTTAAATAGTTGTTTACAAAATGAGTTACGATCTAAATTTTCCTTTGCATTATTTTATTCCCTTTTCAATTCAAATGGATATGACATCCCCTAGTTAATATGGTGTAGGGGCACCTAAGAAGACAAAAAACATGATGAAGACATCAAAGAGTCACCAAGGGGATATGAAGCCATGAAATACAAATGAAATCAATTTTAATGTATTAAATCCCATTATGATTTATAAGGGCCATTCATGTAATAATTTTGTGTAATGTCCTGAAGGTCCTGGTAAGGGCCTTAGGACTAAAATCATGGAAATAATGATGATGTAATGCCTAAGGGGTCTATTAGACATTAGGAATTCTCAATATGGTGTTTTCAATCCATAGGAGTCAATGGTTTTCAAATTAAGATAAAATTAAGTCATTTTACTAAATTTGAAAATTTAAACTTTTAAATGACAATAGCTAGTTAAGGATTTTGGTGGGAAAGTTGTTTTAGTAATTTTTAAACCATTAACAAGCCATGAAAATGATCCAAATTGGCTGGGGGAGTTATTAGGAAGTATATAAGAGTGGAAATGTAGACCTTACGACAAGACATTTTGTCAATTATATGATTATAGTGTTGACCGAGCCAACAACTTGAAGTGCAACCCGAGTAGCTGTAGTGTAGCCCGAGCAGTTATAGTGTTGACTGAGAAGATAGTGGCAATCGGTATCACCCGAGTCACCAGTGTTACCTAATTTGCATACCAGCTCCGAGTGATCAATGTGACCTGAGCACCCAGTGTAGCATGAGTGCCAGAGATTACTATGTCACCTGAGTGTCAGTATATCATCCGAGTGGATTACTAGACCCAAGTATCAGTATTGGGCTGACTTAGTTATTATTATTGGATATTAATTTATATCATGGAAGCTGACTTATGAAGGTAATTGATTTGGATAAGATATATATGTAAGATACTTTATTTATCCAAATGTGAGTAAGTAGCAATAGAATAAGATATGCAAATATGAAGTGGTAGATTGATTATAAGGCTACAATAGTGTAAAATGAACAACATAGACTCATCTATCACATGCAGGTGATCAGTATTATATCATTCGATCCCATTCAACATACCAGAGTTGCAGAGTAGATCATCCATTGGTTCATCCTAATAGGTGTATCGGCAAAATCCTTTAACTGGGTGGACTTAACAGCCCTTTTCAAATCTCCTAACAGAGTTGCATACTTAATTGTATTGTACAAATCCTTTCACAAGATGGACCTAATAGCCCTTATTGCTCCTAATAGGGAAAGCCATCAGAAGTGGTCAATTTTAAGCTTTAACAGGATAAATTTATACTATAGTACTAAATCTTGTGGGTACCATCCCCACCAAAGTTTTACTTTCTATTTGGAAGGTTTTTAGGTAGCCAAATATTGTGTCAAGTGTTGTGGATGTTTATTGTTTTTTTTTGTTTCATGCATGCAATTATATTAGACAATCTAATAAAGGATAAAAGAGAATAAGTTTTATTTGTTCCTAATTCACCCCCCCCCCCTCTCTCAGTCACCTAGCCTCAATATATTTCCAACAATTGGTATCAGAGCTAAAGGTTCTCTTGTTAGAAGTTTAATAACTTAAGTAAAGATCACAGGCAATGGAAATATACAGACTAGAGAAAGCCATTGAAAATGAAAAGCTAGATCTACAACTGGCCATGGATCAAATCAGAAAACTCAAGGAGCAGCTCTCTCATTCCTTGAAAAGAAGGAAAGATTTAGCAGTGCAAATGAATGATAAAAATTACAATGAAGAAAGAATTGAAGATTTATGCAAAGAAAGAAGTTTGGAAGAAGCTGATGCATCCATTGAAGACCTACTTTCAAACAATCTCAACTTACATGAAGAAGTCAGAAAGTTGAAGAGAGAACAAGAAATCCATTCAATAAGAATATGTGAAGTCATGGAACAAAAGAATCAAGTAGAAAATGATAGAGAAATGGAACAAGAAGATAAAATATTTCTAAGTACAAGATTAGAGGAAAAAGAAAATGAAATCCATCATTTTTCACTTCAGCAAGCAGAGATGATAAATCAACTCAATAGTTCAAATCAAGAAGTTATCAATCTAAGGACTGAAAATGAAAGACTGCAGAATGATCTCAATACTGAAAATAAAACCAATGAGAGTATGATGAATTCATAGGTAAGCATGGATCATTTGACAAAGAAAACTCAATTCAGACATAATTGATAGACTGAATTAGGTTATAATGAACAAGGTGAATCCTCACAGCAAGGAGCTCAACAAAACAAGAAACCTACATGTAATCATTATGGTAAGTTAGGGCACACAAAAAATAAGTGTTGGAGCAATGGAAATTCAAATATTTATGTTAAATGATATAGGTGCAAAAAACATGGACATAGGGAAAGTGAATGCACTGGGAAACCTAAGTTTGAAGGAAAATGTTTCAATTGTAACAAACAAGGTCATAAGTCTTCTGAGTGTAGAACTAACAAATGGAACCCTGCTGAACAACTAGCTAAAGAAATTTTTGGTTGGGAATACAATACATGGAGAAGATGTTGTCATTGTGGTGAGTATGGGCACATTGGTGCAAATTGTGCAAAGACTCATCTTAGAAAAATGAATCCTACCAAGAGATGTTATGTGTGTAAACAACTAGATCATCTACGCAAGAACTGTATGAACAAAGAAAAAGTGGATACTAGTTTTGAGAAAGGAAAAACAAAGTTTCTAAAATCAGAACAAAGATGAGTCAGCAGTGGCTAAGGAAGTTTCCTTTGAATTCAAACCAAAGTAATGAAGGATCAAATGGCACCCAAAATCATGAGTTGGGTGGATCCACCATATCTAAATAAATATGCAAGGAGATAACTAGAATTGTGCATATAAGCCATCATACATCAGTTCCAGATATGCTAGCAAGTCCAAATCTACATATTGATGCACTAGGACACATTATGGTTCTAACCGACTCAAGATCTCAGTTACATCCTTGTTACTAAGGCTTAACTGAGTTAAGTCAGGTTGTATGGTTTCGAAGATGTAAAGGTTAGTTTTTGCTGAGTTTCCAAGAAAGTCTGGGAGAACTACTCGAGTTGTCACAAATACCAAGTAAAAAGCATTTAATGAAAATCTATGATGCAATTTCTCATAAATGGTGGATTTGAAGGGTTATTGTTTACAGTTTACAAAGTGATTAAGACCTTATAGCGATTGCAGAACAAATTTGTGCTTGAAATATTTAGTTGCAGTGAAGTTTTATCAATCCTCCGAGCATTATGGCATCTTCATCCAGAAGTAAGGTCAAGAAGGGATCCTAGATGTTAGTGAGGAATGGATGCAAACTGCCAAAGTTTAAGCTTCATCCAGTGATTGCAGAAGAGACAGATATGATGGGAGCTCATTCCCAAATTCCTTCGAAGGTACTGTTGATTAATGAAATCTGAGCTTTCTATCATTACACCATTCAACATCTAGGTACACTAGAGATGAATAAAGCATATGAGAAACTCTGTGTAGATAGAAATCTGAATCCAGAACACAAACACCTCAAAGTTAAGGGTTTAACCCACATATTGCATATGCTGCAGAATTTTCAGATAAAGTGGATTAGATTTCTTTTGAGCTGTGTTCACGACATGCATCTCTGGTTGGAGAAACAAGTGAAGATCACCAAGACAATGATAAATCATGTAACAGGGTACCCAATGCTTGAAAAATCCAAGGCAACCAAAACCCTACCCCGGGATGACCTAGCCAAGAAGACTCTTGCCAAGTGGGACGGAAGATGCATGAAATTGAATGGAGTCACAGACATGGAATTAAAGTTTGGTATTCATGTGATTGCACATAAGATATACAGTTCAAGCTGACCAAACATTATACCATGTGAGGATGTGGACTTGGCATACAAAGTGATCAAGAATAATCTTCCATTCGACCTTGCCGAGTTGCAGCTAATTCAATTGAGAAAAAACATGGAGAGCATCCGAGAATCAAAGACCAATCTGTATAAGTTTGGTTCACTCTTGGTATGCATATTATTTTATGTTCATAAGTTTTCCCTTCCAAAGGCACAATTGTATGGAAAAAGGACAGACCCATAGTTTATTAGATAAATGAATTCATGGTAGAATTAGGAGATAATTTTGAGAGCATCATGGATGCATACTTTGAGAGTTTCAGAGAAAAGATGCAGAATAGATACATAATTCCTAAACAATTGGTAGAAGCCTATAAGAATGATATTTTCTTCCTATTTGACTGTGACAAGGTATACATTCAAGCAATCAATCCTAGGGTTGCATGGGTGAAACCTCTTGCATATGAGGTTAACATAGATGAGACTAGAGACATCATTGAAGCTCTTGTGAATGAGTCTGTTGATCCCAAAGCATCATATTTTAGTAATTATGAAGAAGAAAAGGGAATAATATCTTTGGAAATTGAGATTCCTAAGATCTTGAAGAGAGGGAGGAAGAAAATTGAGAAGATTGGAAAGAAATATGGCAAGCCTTCTGACTCTCCTCCTTCAATCACATAAAGTAAAGGAGATGACATAAAGATAGAAGATGATGAATTTGAGAAAGAAGAAGAAGAGGTAGAAGTAGAGCCTCCTAAGAAGAAGAAGAGGCTAGCCCCCAAGAAAACACCTAAGGCCTCTAACCCTGCTTTCACTAGATCTAGAAGAAAACTGAGATTTTCCTAAGGAAGATGAAGAAGAAGAAGATATAGTCATATTCAAGAAGCCACCACCTACCTTTGAGTAGAGGATTAAAGATTTAAAAGGAGGCAGTGGTATGGGTCTCTCAAATCATTGAAGTATGCTACCAGAACAAAAGATGAGCAGAAGATGATTGAGGATGCATTAGTAGAGAAAATAGCAAGATGGAAGTATGATCCATCTGAATTGAAAAGACATATGACTGAAGACCTTCTCAAGGAAATCACAATTCACTGGCACAATGCAGTATAGATTGAAAGGACATCAGAATGGAAACCCTAAAGCAAGTCATGCCTACTATAACTAGTAAAGAGGAAAAAGATGCTATGAATTAGTATGAGAGTAATCACACTCCAAGGTTTAGGACATTTCAAATCTTGAGCAAGAAAATAGAAGATATTGTGTAGGCCGCAACAAAGATATGGAAGATAATTTTTTAAATCAAGGAAGAAGATAAGGCAGAGAAACAAAGTACAAACCCTCTTGTATAGGATAAAGATGAAGAGTTACCCAAGGTTGAGACCATTGAAGAATCTAATGCTAAGCAGATTCTAGTAGAAGTGATGGCATCCCTGGCCCAATCACCTATTCATAAAATCTCATCTCTAAGCAAGGAAAAGACTACAAAATCTACATCAAGTCAAGTAGGAACTGATCATCAGACTCCACCTACTACAGGGTCAAGCCCAACTAAGTCATAGAAGATCATTGTGAATGTCTCTATAGTTGATACAGATTCTACAGTTGGTGCAAAGAATGTCAATGACCTATTCCAACTAAATACTAAGGAGAACACTGAGGATGGAAAGGATAAGGATGATGATGACAAAGGAAAATAAATAATTCCTTCACCTCATACCAAGGTCAAGGGTAAATAAAATATCACTGATGAAATTGATCTTGAGGAAGATATTTTGATTCCTAATTGGGATCTTTCTAACTTCACATTTGAGCAAATGGATATACTTGGTGAGTTGTTGAAGAAAAGAGCAAGACAATTGAAGCTCTGAGCAGAGAAGAAAAGGAATAGAGTACTGGTAGATATTAAAGGTATATTCCTTGATTCTCTAGAAATTGAATTCAATGAGAATGAATCTATTATGGACCAATGTATTGACATAGTTCACAAGTTCAACACAGATATTAAAAGTTGGCAGAAATTACTGCTGAAGGCAGAAAGGAAATTTGAGAATAAGGTTCTAAAGAATGTTGCAGGTAAAATTGCAATAGATCAGGTAAAGCTAACAACTGTCATTAGCTATCTATAAATCACTATGAATAATGTTGTATCATTATTTGTAAATTTGAGTGACACTTCCAAATTTACCATGGAAATCAAGAATAAGATGGCAAACATAGACAATGATTTGAAGGCAATTGCAAACCATTTGGCACTTGACCCAAGTTCAAGCTCAACACATTTTTTCAAGATCAAGTATTTGACTGATCTACATGTAGAGTTACTAAGGGAAGAAAGTAGAACAAGGGAATACCTTACATATATAAGAGCCAATTCCTTCCACACATGGATGTTATGCAGAAACATATTTCTCATGCAAAGAAACTCATACATGATAATAAATTTTTAGTTGCAGAGCTTATGATGGAGTTGTTAGTAGAGATTCAGATTGGGTTGCACATCCTAAAGGTGTTGCAAGATAATTGGAACAAGACTTTGTCTCAAATTTTGAAGGTACATTGTGATTTCCTATCATATTTTGGTATTGCCTTATAGTTATGCTTTTTGGCATTTGTGTCAAAAACAAGGGGGAAAAATAGGAAAAAGTATACATGTATATATACAAGGAGAAATGATAGGATATATATGTCTGTGTGTGTGTGTGTGAAAATACATGTACATAGCAGAGGAAGATATACATAGCACAAAATCAAAACTATTTTGAAAAATAAAAAAATAGAGTCAGTTGTAATCGAGCTATAGAGAAGTTGTCAAAACCCAAGAAAGTACCCAAGCACAAGGTAAGGGGGAGTTTCAACTTAGTAGTTTGATCATTTTTTGGATATGATAAGTGTTTTTGGTCACTAATGCCAAAGGGGGAGATTGTAGACCTTATGGAGAGACATGTTGTAAATTAGCGCCTAAACACTTAGTCACTTATATGATTACAGTGTTGACCAAGCCAACAACTTGAAGTGCAACCTCAACAGTTGTACTGTAGCCCAAGCAATTGTAGTGTCAACCGAGAAGATAGTGGCAATCGGTATCACCTGAGTCACCAGTGTTACCCGAGTTACATACCAGCTCCAAGTGATCAATGTGACCCGAGCACCCAATGTAACCTAAGTTCCATAGATTACTATGTCGCCCAAGTGTCAGCATATTGCTCGAGTGTCAGTATATCACCTGAGTAGATTACTAGAGCCGAGTAGTAGTATTGGGCCGAATTAGTTATTATTATTGGATATTAATTTATATCATGGAAGTCAACTTATGAAGGTAATTGATTTGGATAAGATATATATGTAAGATACTTTATTTATTCAAATATGAGTAATTAGCAATAGAAGAAGTAAGATATGTGAATATGAAGTGGCAGATTGATTAGAAGGCTACAACAGTGTAAGAGAAACAATAGAGACTCATCTATCACATTTAGGTGATCAGTATTATATCATTGGATCTCATTCAGCAAATCAGAGTTGCATACAAAATCATCCACTAGTTCATCATAACAGGTGTATCAGAAAAATCCTTTAACCAGGTGGACTTAACAGTCCCTTTCAAATCTCCTAACAAAGTTGCATACTTAATTGTATTGTACAAATCCTTTCACAAGGTGGACCTAACAGTCCTTATTACTCCTAATAGGGCATGCCATCAGAAGTAGTCAATTGTATGCTTTAACATGATAAATTTATACTGTAGTACTAAATCTTGTGGGTACCATCCCCACCCCAGTTTTACTTTCTATTTGGAAGGTTTCTGGGTAACCAAATATTGTGTAAAGTGTTGTGGATGTTTATTACTTTTCTATTTCATGCATGCAATTAGATTAGACAATATAATAAAGGATAAAAGATAATAAGTTTACTTGGTTCCTGATTCACCCCCCCCCCCTCTCAGTCACCTAGCTTCAATATATTTCCAGTAGGAAATCATCATTGTATGAAAGGAGAGATTCTTGATGTACGAACTATCTCATAAAAATTGAATAAAACTAAAAAAAAATTATTACTTCTATATGTTCATTGCGTGGTTTTGAATTCATAGAAGTTATATTGGGTTCATAATCCTTCATCCTTGGGCATTGGGAGGTTGTTGGTCCATTTGAGGGTATTTGAGTGTTTGTGGCCTATAAGGGTAAATCATCTATCTTGCAACCTTTTTACATCTTTTTCACCCAACCTCTACAACACATGGTATTAGAGCCCACTAATATGTCTTTCTTTGAGTTGAGGGAAGAATTCAGAAGTTATGACACCCAATAATAAAATGGAAAGGGAGATAGAGGAATTAGGAGAAACACTTGAAGAGAATGAAATAGAGAACAGGGAATTAGAAGCCAGAAGGAAAAGAGAAGAGGAAAAATGAGGAGGGAAAGACTTTAGTTACCAAAAAAATAGAACCACTAGATAAAGAGAGAAGAGAAGCTAGGAGAGAAGAGGTTCCTAAAGTAAACCATGAAGGAGAAGAAGAGTTCAATAAAGAACAAGCCAATAGGGGTCATAGGGAAGAGAATGATCCTGAGGAGAGGAGATTCTTGAGGCTGATCAGAGTAGTACAAGGAAATGGTGGAAAGGGGCATGTGGATTTTCCAATCTACCAAGGAAGGATGGACACTGAAGAAGTGCTTGGATGGGTAGAATCACTTGAGAACTATTTTGATCTTGAAGATGTAGAAGAGGAGAAGAAGGTGAAGTTGGCTAAGGAAAGGTTAAGGGGAAAACCCCTTACATGATGGACTAGCATTCAGAATGAGAGGATATCAAGGGGGTGGAATACAATCTCTAATTGGGAAAGAATGAAGACTATGGTGAAGATTTGATTCTTTCCATCATATTTGGAAATATAGATCAGGATGAGAAGGAATAACTTGAAGAAAATGGACATTGATATTATGTCCTACACAGAGCATTTTGACACCCTAAGCATTAGGGGATGGGTAGAAGATGTGGATGAGAAGGTGGCCAGATACATCAATGGCCTAAAGTACAACATACAAGATGAGATAGGGTTGAATGTGCCAAGGACCCTAGGAGAATGATTTCAACTGGCAGTTAGAGAAGAGGAGAAGTTGAAGAGGAAGAATGAAAGGCAAAGCAATAGAGAAGGAGGAGCCATGAGATGAACATGTGGAAGAAAAGATACAGAATTTTAGAGAAATAATGACAAGGATAAGGGTAAGGAATCCACATCAGGTCAGAGAGGAGGATACAACCATATAGGTGGTAGATGATGAAGATTAATTGGTGTCTTCACCGGTATATGTTTTCATTGTAATGAAGTGTGGCATAAATCCTTCAAATGCCCTAAGTGGAATGAATTAGATCAAGGGAGAGATAGGAGAACACATCTCATAAAACTAGAAGAAGAGAAACATGGATCTACATTAGCTTATCCAAAGGAAGGAGAATGACTTCTACTGAGAAGAGCAGAACTAGTAAAACAAACACTGCAAATAGGTATATACAAAATAAATTTATTGACAAAGGGTAAGGTATGCAAACTAATAGTTGATTCTGGTACACATAGTAACTTAGTTTATTACAAGGTTGTAAATAAGTTGAATTTGAAGAATTTTTCTCACCCTAAGCCATACTATGCAACATGGGTTAGTGCAAATCAAACTCTTTTGGTTAAGGAGAAAGTTTATATTGATTTTTCAATTTGTGCATATTAGGATACTATTTTATGTGATGTAATAGATATGAGCTGTGGATACATGATTTTAGGGAGACCATGGAAATTGGCTAGAAGAGCCCTGCATGATGGATACCTAAATACTTAAATTGTGCATAAGGGTAACAAAAAATACGAGTTACAACCTTTAGCTGATAAGGGTAAGATCATATTATTATGTGTTTTGGAGATCAGATTTTGTAGGGGCAGATCAACCATGATACTGGTTGGAACATGGATGTAAATGGGTAGGAGAATAAGGAGAAGGAAAATCCTAATGATGTAGGGCTTTGGGACTTTCCATGTGTGTGTTGGTGCTCAAAAACACTGGACCATTTTGAGGCCAACTGAGAGGTATGAACAAGTGCCTCTGCAATTCTGACTCGATCGAGCCAAGGCTGGTATGCCTGAATCCAAAAGTGCTTTCAAACTGCACAAACACGTGCACAGACAAAAAGCAAATCCTTCCAAAGGGGTTAACAATCCTTTGAAGGAGAATAAACCTAATATCTTAATTGTCAGATAGTTTGAAACCTAATCTAAGGCTTGAAAATAATGCTAAACCTAATTGAATGCTTTATGAAGAAGATAGAGGTATATTTGTAAATTATAGAAAGAACAAATGACAAATAGACTAGTGCCTGATACCAAATCAGGAATAGAGTCAATTATATCAATCCTACGTATAGACGGAGATAGTTTTAAGGTAACTCACTCTTATAAAGCGAGACCATCATCCTATATGATTCCAATTGAAACAAAATTTTAAACAACTTGTACAATTAGTCCTATGGTTTTTTAACTCAAATTAAGAGCCCAAAAGGAATAGTAACAAGTTCTCAGACCATGCTACCGATATTCAAATTGTATAAATTAATTATAAATAAATTTATCAAATAGATAACACAGTAGGATACCCTGGTTCATAGAGTAATCCAAAAAACTAATTGAACATAAAAAACTATATTAACTTTAAAGTGTAAGCACTTATCTGATATTTGCATTTAGAAATTTGTACATAAGTTCAAATATGTAGTTCGGGAGAAAGTTTCCAATTTTTTCCCTGAATCTGATAATAATATCTATTGTTTATAAATTGAATTAATAAATATATCTCCCAAAGGTTCACTGTGAAAAGACATGCCCCTTCACAAGACCTAATCCCAACAACTAACCCTAAAAATACAATTAAACCATAATAATGGTTCTTAGGGAAATATTTCCCGTACAATAAATTTGATTTGTTATAATCTTGGGTGCTTGTGCATAATAATCCAACATTTAGTTCCTGCACAAAAACACACGACATTTAGATAGTCCTTTAATAAAACCTAAAATAAAAATCATTATATTCATAATACTTCAGGCTTTCATAAATACCACTATTATTTATTCATTTATTACTAATATCTCAAAAATCAAACATAGTAAAATTATGATATAACTCACATAAATATATTTGATAAATAAAGTGCAACTACAATAATAATCATAATCCACCCACTTTATTAATATAAATGAGTTATATTTATCAAAACATAAAACAACACCTAAAATATTTAATAGAAAAATATAGTCTTATGCTTAGAATTTTACCTTTACATAATGCATTTATTTTAAAATATATCCATTCAAAAACATAATATGATGTAAATTATAACATAGAAATATTTTAAAAGCATTAGGGTAAAAAGTTTTAAAATCCACCCTAATGACGAGAGGAAAGTACTCACCCTAAATATCAAAACAACCCACTTAGGGCAAGCATTGATTTTGTTACAAAATGACAACCCTAAACATAATAATATTTATCACATTGATTTTAAAACTAAGAAAGGATTACTCCCTGTGTGAAATTTGTACTATCTTCTCTCCTGCACATGAAAATAAAAATAAATAAATTTCCTCTTCCTAATCCTCTCGAAGAAAATAAATAGACTAACTGGTTAGGGAGTAGGAGGCTATATAGGTAGGAAAAAAGGTCGGCTTGAGAGATCGAGGGTTCAACTCCCTCTCGCCACCTTGTTTCACTTAATTTATTTTATTATTTTTATAATTATTTTATTTCAAAATGTACATGGATTGTTCTATTGAAATAAAATAATTAAAACCTATTTCATGAACATAGAATAATGATAAGCATTTATGCCTCTTTAATTGTTTTAAATTTTTACATAGGGAAATTATATGGAAAAATAAAAATATAGATTATACTTCCCTGATGTTTGGCATATTTAGAACCTGAATTTTTTGGTGTCAACAGTGTGCAAGTGGGTACCATCAGTTGTCCTCTTATAGAGTCATGATCATCACCTATATGCAAATGAGAGGAAGAGGTATCCTTTTATACATATTTTGAGGCTTAGATTTTGCAATCCAACCTCAGTTAAGTGCCTAGGAGAAAACAAACCTACACCAGGCTCAGAACCCACTAAATTACAAAGCCCTAGGACAAGGCAAACTTGGGTCAAATTATTCCATGACAAGGCCGACTTGTCTAGACATAGATTTCCTGAGACCTAGGGTTGTGTGCCAAGGAGGAGGTTTGAAAATCTCAATTTTCCAGGAAATCAGGATAAATGCAAAAGCATGTAAATGACCTAAGTGGAAAATGCATCATGTGAATGGATGGAAAATAGGAAAATATGCATGGAAAAGGGATCCAACCTCAATTTCAACCAAGATTAAAGGAGGAGGACCTATATTTGAATTTAGTATGCATTTAAGTGCAATATGATGTCCTTCCATAAGGAACACACTAAAGTGGGCTAAAAATGGTCCCAAAATGAGAACATATGAACTGCTTACTTTTTAGGAAGGTACACTAATCAGATTGTTATGGTTAATAAAATTATTCTTGTATTTATTCTAGGGAAGGAATAGATAAAATCATATTGGAAGGGGAAACAAAATCACTTTGAAAGGTCCAAGTGTTGAAGACAATTATTCAATTATATATTGTCATTGATGTATACACAAATGTAGTGATGTTACACAAATGTCTATAAATAAACCAAGCATAGTTAGTGTATGCCAAGCTCTCTCAGGCATTGAAGAAGGCCAAGTGATTTTCAGTTCTAACCGAGTTCACTCAGGCATTGAAGGATTACTGTGTTAACCGAGTTATGCATTTAGTGTCAATCGACTAACATCAGTTTACACTTTATGTTTAATTTGTTATATGCATCTGACAAACTTAAGGCAAAATAAGATTTAATATGTAAGTGTAAGACCAGAAAATGGACTAGAAAGCGTATTTAGGTCACCACAAACCCTAAACAATATGCTACCCTAACTAATCTGACATTAGAGCCATTGAAAGAGGAATTCAAATAATATGCAACAAAGACACAAGAACTCCCTTCAAATGATACTCAAATGTCCTTCTTTCTTCTCCATAATGGGATTGATGTTTCTCTTTGTACACACACTTTGCACAATAAGCCAAGTTTGCTAATGAGAGTACTAGAAGATTTCAATGATTCTTGAGGTTCTCAAAAATCTTGTGGTAAACCTTGAATAAGAGGAATAACTCTCAATTTATAGGAAATGAGGATCAATTAAGTGAGGATTGAAAGAATCCATGAATAATGAAGAGATTTGGTTGGTGAGATGCTAGGAAGCATGATATGGGGGAGATCAAATAAGGAGATATTGAAAATATTTGTGAAGCACCTTAATAGGGATGAGAATCCTCAATTAAGGGATATGATATTTAGGTAGGATTAGGAATCATTAATCAAATTAATAATTCAATATTCTCAATATTCCTCAAAATCAATAATTAGATTTATGAAATTATACAAATTTCATCAATTGAAATTATAAAAATTTCATAAATTGAAATTAGCCAGTTAATTAGTAAAAATTAATTAATTGTTGAAGACTTAGGGAAAAGGGAATAAATAAAGTTTATTTATTTATTCAATTAGGACCTAGGATAAACTAAGGGTTATTCATCCAAAGGGGGAAATTAGTGGATTATAGGTCAAATTGAAGGTGTTGATGTCGAATTAAAATGATTTTGAAGATATTGATAAGGTTTAGGATCAATTCTAAGGTTCTGAAATAGTTTAGGAAATCACGAGGCATTGATGAGCTTTGACAATGCGCTCGCGTAATGATGATTGAAAATGATTGAAAAGTGCCAATGAACTTTGATGGCATCGTAAGATTGAAATTGAAAGGGGGAAACAACGATGATCTTTGAAAATGTTCCCAAAATGATGATAATAAATAGTATTGACAAATGTGGACAACACTATTGAATTGATATTGATAGATTGATAGCGATAACACCGATGATCTTCGACAATGTTATCAAATGGTTGATTAAGGGGATATGAAGCATCGATGATCTTGGACAATGCTCCTGAAATGATGACAAGATTGATTGAATTTGGAATAGGGTTTTGATTGGTTTGGAAATATGGTTAATTAGGCATCAGTGATCTTGGACAATGCCCCAGAATGGTCAGAATGAGTCTAGACAATTTTGTAAGTGATTAGGAATGGAATAGGATAGGTTTGAATCAATTTAGGAAGGTTTGGAATGGTTTAGGATTGAATAGGATCGGTTTAGGATAGAATAGGGTCAAATAGGATCAGTTTAGGGTTGATCGGAAATGATTTGGAAAATGATCAATTTGATAAAGAGAGTAGAATTGTTAGTAAATAATTGAATAGTTTTGCAATATTCAATCATTGATGAAAGACATAATGTCACCATACAATAAAGATCATATGTGCTAAATAGAGGAACAATTAGGTCACAAAACAACATTTTGATTGTAATGCTAAAAATGTTAAAACACGTAGACCAGTAGGCTCGAACCATTTTGAGGTGTCTACATTTTACCCCTCTTTGATGCAATGCGATTATGAGTGTTGTGTCAAAGAATCCTGAAGAAAAATAGCATTAAAACATGCCCTAGTGATAATGGGATACATAGGTGAATTGTAAGATCAGAAAAAGGCATATTAGCATATATAGGAAACCACAAATCCTAAATAGTATGCTAAACCTATCTAATCTATCATGATAGCTATTTGCAAGAGAAATTCATAAACATAAGAATAAACACTTAAAAACCCTCTTCAAAGGAAGCTCCCATGTCCTTCTTTCTTCTCCATAATGAGATTGATGTTTCTCTTTGCACACACACTTTGCACAAAATCCAAGCTTTTCTAATGAGACGACTAGAAGATTTCAAACGATTCTTGAGGTTCTCAAAAATCTTGTGGTTAACCTTGAATGAGAGGAATGCATCCCATTTTATAGAAAATGAGAGACAATTTGGTGAGATTGCACAAAATCACTACATAAATGCATTTTTTGGTTGGTAGGATGTTAGGAAGCACGATATGGGGGAGATCAAATGAGGAGATATTGAAAATATTTGTGAAGCACCTTGATAGGGATGAGAATCCTCAATTAAGGGATATGATATTTAGGTGAGATTAGGAATCATTAATCAAATCAATAATTCAATATTCTCAAATATTCCTCAAAATAAATAATTAGATTTATGAAATTATAAAAATCTCATAAATTGAAATTAGCCAATTAATTAATAAAAATTAATTAATTGTTGGAGACTTAGGGAAAAGGGAATAAATAAAGTTTATTTATTTATTCAATTAGGACCTAGGAGAAATTATGGGTTATTCATCCAAAGGGGGAAATTAGTGGGTTATAGGTTGAATTGAAGGTGTTGATGTCAAATTGAAATGATTTTGATAATATTGATAAGGTTTAGGATCAATTCTAAGGGTTCCAGAATAGTTTAGGAAATCATGAGGCATCAGTGAGCTTTGACAATGCGCCCGCGTAATGATGATTGGAAATGGTTAAAAAGTGCCAATGAACTTTGATGGCGTCATAAGATTGAAGTTGAAATGGGGAAACATCGATGATCTTTGACAATGTTCCCAAAATGATAATCAGAAATAGTATTGACAAATATGAACAACACTATTGAATTGATAATGATAGATTGATAACGATAACATCGATGAACTTTGACAATGTTATCAAATGGTTGATTAAGGGATGTGGAGCATCAATGATCTTGGACAATGCTCCTGAAATGATGACAATATTGATTGAATTTGGAATAGGGTTTTGATTGGTTTGGAAATCAGGTTAATTAGGCATCGATGATCTTGGACAATGCCCCAGAATGGTCGGAATGAGTCTAGACAATTCTGTAAGTGATTAGGAATGGAATATGATAGGTTTGAATCAATTTAGGAAGGTTTGGAATGGTTTAGGATCAAATAGGATCAGTTTAGGATTGAATAGGGTTGAATAAGATTAGTTTAGGGTTGACCGGAAATGATTTGGAAAATGATCAATTTGATAAAGAGAGTAGAATTGTTAGTAAAAAATTGAACAGTTTTGCAATATTCAATCATTGACGAAAGCCATAATGTCACCATACAATAAAGGTCATATGCGCCACATAGAGGAACAATTAGGTCACAAAACAAAATTTCGATAGTAATGCTAAAAATGTTAAAACACGTAGACCAGCAGGCTCAAACCATTTTTAGGTGTCTACATTTTACCCCTCTTTGATGCAATGTGATTATGAGAGTTGTGTCAAAGAATCCTGAAGAAAAATAGCATTAAAACATGCGCTAGTGATAATGGGATACATAGGTGAAATGTAATATCAGAAAAAGGCATATTAGCATATATAGGAAACCACAAATCCTAAATAGTATGCTAAACCTATCTAATCTATCATGATAGCTATTTTCAAGAGGAATTCATAAATATAAGCATAAACACTTAAAAACCCTCTTCAAAGGAAGCTCCCATGTCCTTCTTTCTTCTCCATAATGAGATTGATGTTGCTCTTTGCACACACACTTTGCACAAAAGCCAAGCTTTGCTAATGAGACTACTAGAAGATTTCAAACGATTCTTGAGGTTCTCAAAAATCTTGTGGTTAACCTTGAATGAGAGGAATGCATCCCATTTTATAGAAAATGAGAGACAATTTGGTGAGATTGCACAAAATCAATGCATAAATGCATATTTTCGTTGGTAGGATGTTAGTAAGCATGATATGGGGGAGATCAAATGAGGAGATATTGAAAATATTTGTGAAGCACCTTAATAGGGATGAGAATCCTCAATTAAGGGATATGATATTTAGGTGGGTTATAGGTCAAATTGAAGGTGTTGATGTCGAATTGAAATGATTTTGATAATATTTATAAGGTTTAGGATCAATTCTGAGGGTTCTAGAATAGTTTAGGAAATCACGAGGCATCAGTGAGCTTTGACAATGCGCCCGTGTAATGATGCTTGGAATGGTTGAAAAGCGCCAATGAACTTTGATGGTGTCATAAGATTGAAATTGAAATGGGGAAACATTGATGATCTTTGACAATGTTCCCGAAATGATAATCAGAAATAGTATTGACAAATATGAACAACACTATTGAATTGATAATGATAGATTGATAACGATAACATCGATGAACTTTGACAATGTTATCAAATGGTTGATTAAGGGATACGAAGCATTGATGATCTTGGACAATGCTCTTGAAATGATGACAAGATTGATTTAATTTGGAATAGGGTATTGATTTGTTTAGAAATCAAGTTAATTAGGCATCGGTGATCTTGGACAGTGCCCCAGAATGGTCGGAATGAGTCCAGACAATTCTTTAAGTGATTAGGAATGGAATATGATAGGTTTGAATCGATTTATGAAGGCTTGGAATGGTTTAGGATTGAATAGGATTAGTTTAGGATCGAATAGGATCAAATAGGATCAGTTTAGGGTTGATCATAAATGATTTGAAAAATGATTGATTTGATAAAGAGAGTAGAATTGTTAGTAAATAATTGAACAGTTTTGAAATATTCAATCATTGATGAAAGACACAATGTCTCCATACAATAAAGATCATATGCGCCACATAGAGGAATAATTAGGTCACAAAACAATGTTTTGATTGTAATGCTAAAAATGTTAAAACACTTAGACCAGTAGGCTCAAACCATTTTTAGGTGTCTACATTTTTCCCCTTTTTGATACAATGCAATTATGAGCATTATGCCAAAGAATCCTGAAGAAAAATAGAATTAAAACATGCCCCAATGATAATGGGATACATAGGTGACCCCTCAAGAAATCATCTGAAAAATGTAAATGATAAGTCGATTTGTCGAGAATGCTGAGATGGATCCACAATAATTATCAGATCAAAAATTGGAGGTCAAACGCAAAAGATATGAGGTTTAGAGTGTCAAAAGAATCACAACCAATACAAAACGCAAGGGTTACACATCCATATAGGAAACCAAGAGGCTATAAAAGGGTTGGGAAGGGGTTTTGGAGCTCATTTTCACTCTCTCATTTGGAAGAATTGAGCTCTGGAGGAAGGAAGATGGATTGAGTGCCAACGGAGAATCAATGCAGAGAACAAGTTCATAGCTACTGATGACCAACCAATGTAGGACCTGAGGTGAGTACATCTAGGCCTCTCAGTGGTTTCAAAGTTTTCACGCTTTCTCTAGGCATTTTTAGGGGTCAAAATAGGGTCAAACGGGGCCTTCAGGGGCTCACACATGCCACCTACATAGGTCACATGCCCACCTTGCATAGGTCATGTTCCCACCTATGTAGGCAGCGTAGGTGGGATGACCACCTATGCAGCCAGTGTAGGTGGCAGTCCATTCTGTGCAGGTGGTAAGAAAGGCCTCAAAATGAGGTTCGGGGGTTCCTAAACCACCCTAAACTTCCCTAAAATAGTCAAAACCCTATGAAAAGGTCAAAATTAGCTCAAAGTAGGTCAAAATAGGTCCTAGGTTGGTCAATAAGAAATAGAAAGTTGACCAAAGTCGCATGGTGATTGGAGGAGGAGCTGTCAGTTTTGCAGACACAGGAGAGTAGACCGGCGTGTCTGGATATACGTCATCGATTGAGCAGTCATGAGAGGTAGATCCTAGCCTCTCTAGGATTGTATTACATTACATACATGCTCAAGATTAGGGAAAACCAAGGATTGATCACAGCATTGGCCGAGTATGGGGCTCGGAGACTAGTTCCTTCCACCTGCCAATAGGGGAGGAGACAGTGACATTGGAGGATGTGTGGCGCAACCTCAGGATTCCCATTCAAGGGGAACTAGTAGAGTATGACCCTACTACAGGGAGGTTAGCATTACATCGACTATTCAAGAGTGATGATGATGATCTAGACATCCATGATTATGAGATTCGATGGGAGACAGTTTCTAGGCAACATGATAGATTGATTGTTGTTATATGCAGGGTTTTCGCATGTCTATTGGTACCTAATAAATGAGGCCATGGGTTCCCTATTGGATGGGGGAGGGTCCTCGAGTAGATGATCATGGAGGGGACAATGTTTTCATGGGGGCCATGCATGCTTGCGATGGCCTATTATCAGCTCCACCAGTTCACTTACAGAGGGGTACTATCGATCAATAGTGGGATCACATTTCTACAGGTGTGGGCCTACGAACACATAGCTATGTTCCGGCCATTTATCAGAGAGTTGTGTTTCTAGATATATCATATGTTTTCTATTATCGAGGGGCACTAGCATAGGGGCCACTAGGGTATACATTGAATCTCTGACATGAGATAGATCTACTCATAGACTTTACCTGGATCCCATACAGAGATTGCCCTGGATGGGCTGATGATATGGAGCAACTTCTGTACTACATACATGAGAGATACCTCATTGGGAGGTTCATCATGGGTCACATGGTTATTGAGATCCAGCTTGTAAAGCAAGTCCGATGATAGTTTGGAGAGATACAGGGATTACCGATAGGTACAACTTGGTTTTCTCGGTCGAGGGTCGAGGCAAGGACATGGGGTGCAATGCTCAGGCCTCAGGTGGCATATGCAGAGTTTAAGCAGTTACAACCAAGACCATGGGGAGAAGGTGTAGATGTGGCATACGTAGGGACCACAGAGGAGTATGATAGATGGTTTTCTGAGCACAGGCCTATTCCTATGACAAATCCAGATGTGGCAGTACCGAGAGTGCAGATGCCCAGAGATGAGAGCACCGAGGAGGAGGAAGAGGATGAGGAGGGTGATAAGGAGGAGTCAGACAAGGATGATGATGATGGTGAGGATGATGAGGATGATGAGGATAGCGGGGAGGAGGATGATGATGCAGACATGGATCTTGGTGATATGTTGATGCATATGGATGAGGATAGGGATGAGCCACCACATGGGGATGATATACTGGGTCCTGATGACCGGTTTAAGGATCAGAGATAGCGCATCACAAAGCTTACGAGCTAGATAAATCGGTTGGAATTAGAGAGAGATATAGACAAAGATACATGGGCTATAGAGTGTGCCTCGTGGACTGCAGATCATGCATCATGGACTGTAGATCATGCAACATGGATTGCCAAGCGATCATTGCTCACAACACAGATGGACAGGTTGATAGTAGAGAGGGACACATTGCTTGCCTCTCAAAATACAACTATGGCCAGGGCGCAGAGAGCCAAGCAGGAGTCATGAAATTTTATCAGTACCATCAGTGATTCCAGAACACACAGGGTTGCCAAGATGCTAGGGGATGCCTGAGCAGAGTCACAACATTGGAAGGACATGTACAAAAGAGAGGTGTCACGAGAGCAGTGGGTATTGAGTTACAGAGCGTCATCCAGCAGATCACACTCTCGTAGGATAGAGAGCAGCAAGGGAGTGCTAGGACCAAGGGGGCCACCTAGATCAAGACAGAACGGGAATCAGATAGGGGGAGCCTCATCTTCCAAACAGGACTAGGATCAGGAGGATCGAGAGAGTAGGGGTTGACAAAAGGTCTCTCTAGCAGAGGGACAATTTTGATAGACATGTGATAGATTATGAGCCTCCGGGCCTCAGTGTATACAGACACCTTGATTTTTGTACTCTGATACATCTTTGAGACACATATTTATGATATGCAACTATTTTATGATGCACAAGATGGATTCTTATGTATATGCTTTACTTTCTTTTTATATGATGATGCTTGTATATTGCAATGTATTGCCTTTGTTATGCAATAATATTGTTATGGATGTAGTCATTGTTTTTCTCTTTTGCTTTTTTGAAATGTATGAATGCAAAATGTAAATGTATCTTTGAAATTTTTCTCATGTATAAATGAATGAATGAAAAAATGCTCATGTTTTTGTTGTTTTTCCCATTTTATGAATGCATGTATGCAGGATGCACTTGTTTTTGATATACCAGAGTACTAGACCAAGGTGACTGCAAGGACTCACGGAAGAAGTGTTAGTAGAAATTGGAAATTAGATGAAGAAATTTTAGTAGAAAGATGTTGGCTTTTAAAAGTGCAATTTTGTGATAAGAGCTTATTTTGATATTGCAAAAGTGGATGTGGCACATCGTGGCACAAAATCCAGAGAAAAAAAGTCATCCTTTTTGCATGAACAAACACGATGCAGACAGAGGATGATCTTCTCCGTCCCAAAAGCATGTAGCAGACATGCCCCAGAATTTCATGAGATCATCAAACATGCAAAAAAAAGATAAAGCGAAATGAACTGGTCATGAACCATCCCGGCTACTCTCATAAGTTCAGATAATATCATCGTGTAGCATAGGAACATGATCAAAAAAGAAAATAAAAAATACTCAAGAAAACAATGTGAGCCAACAGCCATTTTGATCTTTTGTTACTTGCATTAAATGTTTTTTGATTGATAGCTTAGATTGCAAATTGATTGATTTGATAATTGATTGATAGCTTGGACAGATTGATTGATAGTAAAGATCAAAAGATTGAACAATCCAACTAGATTGAATGTTGAAACGCATTGTTCTAGATTGCATTTGTGAGAATATGATTTTGTTAAGCACATATTGATGATTCTGCCACTGATATCGGCAAACATGATGTTTGATTTGCAAAGGAAGACAAGTATGTACAATTTTATTGCAGATTTTTGAAGAGTTTTACAATTTTTAGGATTTTTGATATATTTGAATTTTTTTGTGATGATCTTTTTTCAGGACTTTTTATGATTTTTAGGATTTTTCTAGCATAATATGTGAATTTTTAGTAACTTTTTTCAGGACATTATTTTATTTTTAGCAATTTTTTTAGGAAATTATTTTATTTTTTTTGGAATTTCGAGTTGCTTATTTACATTTTTAGGATTTTTTGAAATTACTCCCAGTGTCTAGCAAGCCAGGGACAATGTGAAAGGAAAAATGGATTGGTAGAGGGATGAAGGCCAAGGGTCACTTTCATGGGATCTGTTTAGGTGCCAAAGACTATCCAAGAAATGGGATAACAGTTTTAATGCCAAGAAGAGGGACTGGTTAAGAAAATTATAGGGTAATGAAATGGTGCACTGAATAGAATGTGAGAAATGGACATGTCAAGAGGTTTTTCTTTGAAAACATGTTTTGCATTGAACATTCTTATTTTACATCAAGACCAAGATAGGGAGTTGGATAGGACAATGTTAGGACTTGGATAGAATAATGACATGATATGAACAGGAAAATGATAGGATATGGATAGGCTATGCAAGATCAATTAGGGATAAGGGATATATGGGTGTTGAGAGGATAAAGGATAGGAGGGACATAGGAATAATGGAGGATATGCTAGGGATAATGGAGGACATGCTAGGGATAATGGAGGAGAATGATAGGATTAATGGAGGATAACACCACTAAAATCTGCCCCCAAGTATAGACTGCAAGAAGTTCATAGAATTACACATGATGCCTATTTGCCAGGTTTTCATCATGGTACTTGCCCAAAGCACCTGTTTGCCAGTTTTTCACTATTGGAAAAAAATATTTCTCTTGACTCTTTTTTTTGTGTTGCCAAGATGCCTGTTTGCTAGGTTTTCATCAAGGCAACTTTTTCCTTTTTTCATATTTTTTTGATTTTTTTTCTTTTTTCATTTTTTTGACATTTTTTGACATTTTGGAAAAAATTGGACGCATGAAGTGACATGGATAGAGGACTCAAGCGCCTTACTCTTTGAAATGTGCTTTTGAAAGATATTGTGCAAAGACATTGGTAGGGTAATGACAAAGGGATATGAAGTGGGTGATTAGATAAGGATGGGACAAGCTTTATGCAAAGGATTGGATAGGTTGGATGAAAGGTTGGAAAATAGGTGTTGGATAATGAAGGGAATGTACGCCAAATTTATTTGAAGTGGAAGGGAATGGATGCAAGAACAACATTGGCACACACCTTGAGGGGTGATGGAATGATAGAGGAAAATGAGATGTTGGATTTTGAAGGATTAATGAAGGAATGGACATGGATTTTGGGACACAAGGACCCAAAATACATTTAGAAGATGGAAGATGTTTAGATGGAGGGATAACAATTTTGGATGCCAATTTGGACTTTTCTTTGGGACTCTATGCTTCAAGGAGCTTCTTGGGAATCCACATGCTTTTTTATTTTTTATTATTTTGAGGGTCCTTTGAATGTATTGCTTGCATAATGGATTTTGGAACCCATATGGATTTTGACTTTATTTTTTGCTCAATGGGCCTTTATAGCCTTTTTGATAATTATTTTTTATTTTGGATCAAATTTTTCTTCTTTTCTACATGTCGATTATACTGGACATGTTAATCCTTGATAACATGTGGATTGCTTGACTTGTAGACTTTATGTTTGGCATCCAAATTGCTTTGAAAGGGAATGGAATTCACGGATGGATAGGAATTGTATGGAGGTATTTTGGATGGGTGGAAGGTTCTCTAGGGTGTATGCCTTTGCTGACTTGCATGTGGGAAAGGGTAAGGGGATTGTGAGCTAGTGGAGGGAGGAATATATGGACCTAAGATGGATGGAAGGGATGAAGGGGGAGGTATACATATGGATTTGGATTTTGAAGGGATACCAATGCCTTAAGATGTGGATTTATTATTAAGACCACATCCATTTTAACTTTCTTGGACACATAAGGGTTTCAATATACCTTTTGCATGGAGGTCTAACCCTTTGACTGTATAATTCTTTCTTTGACTAGTAGGATACTTGCTACAAGACATGAGTCCATTATTATGAGGTGTGAATGATATGGAAGGACTTATAGGACCATGAGGTGGACTAGGCTCAATAGAACCAGGGGAACCCATTTTAAGTGTAAGGGGTTCATGAACAACTTGTATATATGTGCTTGAATCACAAGGGGGAGCACAAGGAATGATAGGATCTTGCGATGGAGTATGAGTAGTGACATGATCGTCTGGTAGGATAGGATCTTGTGGGGGATCTGAGGGGATGATGGGATCTATTGGAGGATCCAAAGGGATGATGGGATCTTTTGGAGGACATGAAGGTGAAGGGACACCTTGATCATGACTTGGAAAGGGATCTTGGGAAGGCATGGAAGGGAGATCATGATCTTGGTTAGGAAGTGGAAGTTCAATGGGATTTTGAAGAACATTTTGGCTTGGGAATGGAAGGGGATCATCTTGAATAGGAGAGTTAGGGATAATAGGATCATCATGAGGATCAAGGGGAATGGGCTCTTAGTCAACAATAGGATATAATTGTTCATTGAAGGGATCTTGGTCTTGGCTTGATTTAGAACATGTTTCTTTGTGTTTTTTATCATCCTCTTGACATGGGATATGACTTTGGACATGCAAGGGGGTTCTTGAAAGGGGTCAACATTTTGATATGAGGAAGATGGAATTTGGATAAGAATCTCATGAATAGGCTTGATTGAGATGGGATGAAATGGTGGAATTGGTTCAAAGGAACCTGGGCTGTGCATAGGATTAGCTTGGATGTCTTTCATGGATAGCCATTGGAAGGTTGCATTGTTGGAAGAATCACTTGATGGGGAAGGAGGAAATTTCTATTGGGAGGAATGTGGGGATGAAGGGGTGGAAGGAAACATGGATGTTTCTTGAAGGTCAATGTCTTGAGGGGAAATAGGTATGTCATCCATGTGATTGTTTTGGGGTGAGCCATTTCTAGACACAAGTAAATTATTTGTTTGATCCAATTTTTGAAACAAATTCTTTAAAATTTTGGATTTTGAACTTGAGCTGCTTGATGGGTCTAGTTTGTGACACCTCATCATTATTTACATGTTGGAAAGAATTTTTGGAATGAACATGTTCAACAAAAGGTTTCTTATTGATTATGTTTGGTTGATGTTCAAAAGATGTCACATTTGAATTTTCCTTTGTTTGATAAGACATTGGTGGTTAATTGGAGGACACAAAAGGTCCCTCATGTAATTTTCTAATTTGTGATCTTGGTATTGATTGTCTTGTATGCATGATTGCCACAAGAGGTTGTGAAATTGTTTGAAGATCACTTGGTTGCATTGGAATGAAGATTGGTTCATAATCTGGTGGTGGCCCCATTTGAATTATGTCACAGTCAAGTTGAAAGGTTTGATTTGGAACTTGGTTGAATGATTGATTTGAAACTTGAGCACATGGAGAATGGTTTGAAATTTGAATGAATTGAGCTTTATCTGGGACTTGATTGAAAAATATTGGCTCTTTCACATGATTGAATTGGGCTTTGTTAAATTTTTCATTTGCCTCATTGAGTTGTAAAATGAGTTTTGGTATCTTTGATTTCTCAATGAGAGATTGTGTCAATTTCACCAAAAGATTAAATTGGACATCCAAGGAGTTTGGCCATCTCCTTTCTACTCTTTATCATATTTTCAACCCTCTCTTCCAAGAGATTCTTTTCTTTAGCCAATTTTGTTTGCAACTTTTGAATCATATTTGAATGAACTTGATGCAATTAATTGTTTGGTTGTGTTGATGTCATTTGCCTTGGCTGAAAAGCTTGCTGTTGCAAAGTTATATCTTGTCTTTGATCAAAAGGTAATTGTGAATTTCCTTGTGATGGAAACATGGGTTGATAAGTGTCTTGTTGTCTTTTGGATGCTTGGAACCTAGTGAAGATTGACATGATGACTATATGCAAATGCAAGATTTTTTTGGATTTTTGGAAATGCAACTTTTGAAATGCAAGGAGCTTATGCAAATGCAATCTAAGACTTATGTAACTATGTTTTTGGTTTTTTTGAGGGAATTTTAGGATGAAAATGCAACCTAAATATGCATGAACTTTATGCAAATGCAAATTTTGACTTTGGATGATATATGCAAAGCAACCTATGGCTTAATGCAATTGACTTTTTTGGATTTGAAAAATCTTTGGAAATTGCAAAACCTAAGAGTCTAACCTTAGGAGAGTGAATAGGAATATTGACTTTAAAAGGGATCAATTTGATAAAGGGATAAAAAGGGATTAGGTCGAATCCAACATGACAAAGATGGAGTGAGACCAAATGATAGGGGGGTTTGAAATTTGGGGAATAAGGGACCAAGTCAAGATTCGTTCTTCAATGAAATAAGGTAAGACCTGAAAATTTGAATCTCTTTGGGATTTTACAAAGTTTTTTGAAAAGGATCTAAATGCAGTATGAGGATTTTTGCAAGGAAATATGTTGTTATGATGCAAGTTTAATGCAAGAGGATTAAGATTGAAAATGCAAGGATACTAATGCAATGTATGCAAAATGGATTATGCTATGAATATGCAAGAATGAAGAAAACCACAAGGCTCCAACATAAATGTTTTCAGTCTCCATATGTTCACAAGGTTTTGAAACAAGATGTTTTTGGAAGAATCAAAGTGTTCAAGAATGTTTGGGAATGCTTTTGAAATGTTTGGAATGTTTTGCATGAGAATAGAGTAGAATGTTTGGAATGTTTTTGAAATGGATCTTTAAAATTTTGAAACACCCACACAAGACACGTTGTGAAGAATGGTTGTTGTAAAATTGAAACAAACACATCACAACCTAAGGATGGAAAGGATAGTATCTGTTGAGTCCCCACTTGAATAGAGTTTAGCTACGCTTACTAATAGAAAACAACCTAGAAGCTTGGAGGCATGGGCTCCTCCTTATAGTGCACTCACTTCTTAGGCACCCCAAGCTTCAAGTCCCAAGGATCATCACTTCCCAAGGACTGTTGTCTCGACTAAAAGTCATGAAAGTGTGGGGCGTATTAGTTGGTCTCCGAGCTTCTACACCAAGAGATAGAATATTTTTGGCTACTATGACATGGTGTTTAGTAAGGGCATCTGTTTAGGTGGTTATACGTGCGGTAGATTAGCTCCATTATGGAGGCTTCCCAGCCTACGAAAGTTATGTTCTATAGGTTTTAACACAACACAAGGGTACTGAGGGAGATCTTCTTCCTAGTATAATGCATTCAAAACCCATCCATTGTGAGATTAATCACAATGGAATTTTTTGTATCCCAGTTTGGATGGGCTTGGCTGTAGCCTGTTACCGGTTGGGCATCCACTCTCACTGGCTCTACTAAAGCACTTGGGAGGTAGCCACTCTATAAGAATGATATGAGTTTCTCTTACACCCAAGATCCATGAAGGGGAGGGCAGAGGATATGCTCATATGAATCTTGGGGTTTTACAATCTAGAAAACACATTAGACACATGAAAGAAAAAGGTTCTTTTCAAGCACCAAAATGAAGTGTTTTTTAACTACAAAAAGCAAGCACAAAACTTTGGGAAAACATGAGGTCTTCTAAAAATGTCATGCATTGAAACCGTTAGTAGTTTTTAGGATTCTATCTTCATCCCATGATTGCCAACATGCTACAAAAAACTAATAGTCTAAGTGCAAAAACAAGTATAGGAATGTAGAAATCCAAAAAATTTCTTGAAAAACACCCAATTTACCACATGCACAGGTGTAACATATAAAAAATGTTACTAATATATAATGTATGAAAAGAGATGTCACATTTGAAATAAGTGGATGTTTGTGTGATGTGTGAGGAAGATAAGATGTTCCTTTTAACCTCAAATGCACAAATGAAAGATCCAAATTGATTAACCCAAAAGAAGGATCAATGCAAAAATGAATCATCCATTCGAAAATGAGAGCAAAGAGGAAAGATCTTTAAATTCCCATTTTAGAAAGGAATGTATATGATAGTTCTAGGAATTGAAATGGATGAGATGAAGTACCAACCTTAAAATAGTTCAGATCAAAGAATGCTACTTTTTGAGGTCTATAGGTTGTTTCTGGAAAAATTGAAGTATGATCCGAAAAGGAAACGTAGAGATGAACAAAACCCATAAATCATTTTTTGTTTTGACACCATCTTATGAAAAAGGTTGACCTTGACCCACAAATGTCAACCCTAACTCAATAATGTCAACCTTGACCTGCACAGATCTGAAAGTGACTCTGTTCGCAGATCCTGAAATTTTTCCGAAAAGGGTATCCAGATCTGGTCTCAAAACTGCAATCTTGAACCTGTACCTACAAGAAAAAGAGGTTTGTTTGTTGTGGGGGAGGGGTTTTCCTTGGTCAAACCCCAGTTTTGGAATTAACCTCAAATATATGTAATTGAAATTGCAAAAATGGACAAATTAAATGCATAAATTCACCTTGCTTGTAAAAGTCCTTGTGGCAGATTTGAATCCTTGAATCCACAAGTATGCTTCAAAATGTGGAGTGTAGAAAGGTAGGATGTATTCAATCTCTTGCTAATAGATCTCCAACACCAAGTATTGAATGGGTTCTTGAATCTAGAATAGGCTTGGAAGAAGGTGGATGAAGAGATCACCAAAAGGGCATTATGTAGCTTTACTCCTTCAATGGCCTCCAATGGATCTCCTTCATGAAAATGGATGCTTGAATGGATGAATGATTGCTTTCTTTCTTGAATCACACTTGAAGATATCTTGAGAATGCTTGATCACCATTAGAAGACTTAGAGAAAATGAGAGGAGAAGACTTCCTTTTATATGAAATTAGGGCACAATCTTCTAAGGAGGCCAACATAGGA
>MU227856.1:247068-257998 GCA_018584345.1 Thuja plicata
AAATTGAAATTAGCCAATTAATTAATTGTTGGAGACTTAGGGAAAAGGGAATAAATAAAGTTTATTTATTTATTCAATTAGGACCTAGGATAAATTATGGGTTATTCATCCAAAGGGGGAAATTAGTTCATTATAAGTCAAATTGAAGGTGTTGATGTCGATTTGAATGATTTTGATAATATTGATAAGGTTTAGGATCAATTCTGAGGGTTCTAGAATAGTTTAGGAAATCACAAGGCATCAGTGAGCTTTGACAATGTGCCCGTGTAATGATGATTGGAAATGGTTGAAAAGCACCAATGAACTTTGATGGCATCATAAGATAGAAATTGAAATGGGGAAACATTGATGATCTTTGACAATGTTCCCAAAATAATAATCATAAATAGTATTGAAAAATATGAACAACACTATTGAATTGATATTGATAGATTGATAATGATAACATCGATGAACTTTGACAATGTTATCAAATGGCTGATCAAGGGATATGAAGCATCGATGATCTTGGAGAATGCTCCTGAAATGATGACAAGATTTTTAGAATTTGGAATAGGGTTTTTATTGGTTTGGAAATCGGGTTAAGTAGGCATCGGTGACCTTCGGCAATGCCCCACAATGGTCAGAATGAGTCCAAACAATTTTGTAAGTGATTACGAATGGAATAGGATAGGTTTGAATTGATTTAGGAAGGCTTGGAATGGTTTAGGATCAAATAGGATTAGTTTAGGATCGAATAGGATCGGTTTAGGGTTGATCATAAATGATTTGGAAAATGATTGATTTGATACTAATAGTAGAATTATTAGTAAATAATTGAACAGTTTTGCAATATTCAATCATTGAAAAAAGACACAATATCGCCATACAATAAAGATCATATGCGCCACATAGAGGAATAATTAGGTCACAAAACAATGTTTGGATTGTAATGCTAAAAATGTTAAAACACATAGACCAATAGGCTCGAACCATTTTTAGGTGTCTACAGTAAGAAGTGGAGGAGTTCTTTGATATGAAGAGTGAAGGAAAAATAAGATGGAATTCTGATTAAGGAAAGAACATTTAGACTGAGCTACAATAGAATATTTGATCTGTGAGGATCCAGTTTAAAGCAAGAGAAGAGATCTGAATTAGTAAAAAGAGTTGCTTCTTCAAACAGGTCAATCCATTGTTACTCTCTAACAATTGTAGCAGTGATCCAAATCTCTTTACAGAGTAGACTTAACAGTCTTTCAAAAATCCTCTCACAAGGTGGCATTTCTAGATTGAAGTATTTGAAGACCTCTAACAAGGCCACTCCTAAAAGGGTTATTAAATCCTCTAACAAGGTCACACCTAGCAGTGTGTTTTGTAACCTTTAACAGGGTTGGCTCCTAACAGGGCTCACTTCATAAGAGTGAAAAATAGTAACTAGTTACAATTGGTGGTTTCCCCAAATTGGGTTTCCATGTTAAATCTTGGTGTCATATGTGTACATGTTATTTTCTTTATGCTTTATGTTTCTGCACTTAATCACTAAAGAATAATTATAGTTAATATTTTAAGATTACTTTGTTAACCGTGTAACAACAATATATCTTTGTTAACAATGATAACTTTGAATAAGACATCTAAAGGACAAGGATTTGTTTTTGTGGTAAATAATTCACCCCTCCCCTCTCAGTTACTCAACCTATTTCCAAAAATTGGTATTAGAACTTTTGGTGCTTTCAGGGAAGGTTTCAAGGCCTAAGATAAAGATCATAGATATCTTACAAAAGGGAGATCCCCAAGCTTAACAAAGGCAAATTTTATGCAAGGAAAGAGTTGATGAGGCTATATCTATCTACTATTGGAGATACTAGTTTGCGATTCTTGGACCAAAAGTATGTGGAACCACCAACAACTATGTCTATGGATCAGATGGTGGACATGAAGAATCATAACATAATGATGATCGATATAGATTCTTCACTCAGCTATTTGGAATTCGATGAAGTCAAGGAATGCCCTTCTGTCTATGATATGTGGAAGAAACTACATGATATACATGGAGGAGATGAAAATGTAAAGAGATCCAAAGCAGAAAGTCTCAGAGGTCAGTTTGATCAGATTAAAATGAAAGACGGAGAAGACATTACAAAATACAGTGAAAGAATCAAGAAAACTGTAAGTGTCATCAGAGCTTCCGTTGGAAAAATCGAAGACAAAATAGTGTTTAGTAAGGTATTGAGAACTTTACTTCCTATCTATACAATTAGAGTTTCAGTTATGCAAGAGATTAGGTGTAGTAATGATATAACTCTCGATGCATTGGTTGGAAGGCTAACAACTTTTAAGTTGGACAATTTTGACAATTATTCTCCTAATCCTTGTAATTTTGAGTTTGCAATCAAAGATAAATTAAACCTTGGTAAGATGGATAGAAACTCAAAAGGAAAATAGTTTGACAGTGATAGTGATGATGATTTTTATGATGAAGATCTAGATATCATTAAAGTATTACTTGCAAAGAGAGCTGCCAAAGGAAAAGGATAGTACAAAGGAAGAATACCATTGATTTTCTTTTCATGTGATGAGGTCGGTCACATTGCTTCTAAGTGTCCAAAAAAAGAAGAAAAAGGTGAGAGAAAGTTCAACAAGTACAAAGGAAAGAAAGATTTCAAAAGCTATAAAAGCTACAAGGACAAAGGTAAGAAATCTTGTTATATCGCAAAAGATTCTGATAGTGATGAAGATGAAGATGAAATGGTTTACATTTCTATTAAGGATGAGTCAGGAAATGAAGATAATGAAAAGACTACACTTTTCTCTCATATTAGAAAAAATGACACTTGGATAATTGATAGTGGTTGTTCTCACCACATGGCTGGTGATAAAACTAAATTTGAACATCTTGGGCACTATGATGGTGGGAGTTTTAGTTTTGGGAATGATGAACCTTGTTATGTGAATGGTAAAGGTTGCATTGCTCTAATTGAAGGAATAAAATATGATAATTCTTATTGGGTTGAAGGACTAAGGTGTAATCTACTGAGTGTGGCATAACTGAATAACATTGGTTTCAAGGTAGAATTCATTAATGGTATGGTGAAGCTCCTAGATGGTAAGGGAAACCATTTGGAACTGGAAGACAAATGAAAGGTAATCTATTTTATCTTGATCTCATTGAAAGTTCATGTTTTATTGCACAAGTAGAAGAAATCTAGTTATGGCATAAAATATTATGTCATGTGAATTTTGATAACCTGGTCAACATAAGCAAGAACAAAAGAGTAAGAGGTATTCCTATTTGGAAGAAACCTAAATTAGCAATATGCAAACAATGTCAAATTGGGAAGATGGGAAAAACTAGTTTCAAGAGAAAGAATTATAATAATGAAGAAGTCTTGGAGTTAGTGCATACTGATCCATGTGGACCATTTGGAACAACAAGCTACATAGGAGAGAAGAATTTCATTCTATTTGTTGATGACCATTCCAGAATGATGAATGTTATGTTTCTCAAAAAAAATCAGAAGTTTAAAAGGTACCTTGCCAAAGTTGAGAAGGAAATAGGAAAGAAACTTAAATGCCTAAGATCTGATAGAGGAGGTGAATTCATTTCTAACGAGTTCAATGAATTATACAATGAAAGAGGAATCAAGAGACAAGTATATGCCCCATGTACTCCACATCAAAATGGGATAGCAGAAAGAAGAAATAGATCCATTATGGATTGTCCAGGAACCTTGATGATTGAAAAGAATGTTGCAATCAAATACTGGAAGGAAGCTATCAACACTGCAATTCACACCTTGAATATAGTTCAACTAAAGAAAGGTACTAAGCAGACACCTTTTGAACTATGGTATGGCTATAAACCCAATGTTTGTTATTTCAAAGTATTTGGAAGTAAATGTTACATCTTGAAGGAAGAAAGAAATGGAAAATTTGATGTAAAAGGTGAAGAAGGCATATTCCTAGGCTACTCCTATAAAACAAAAGCATATAAATGTTTGAATCTTTCTACTCATAAATTCATAGAAAGTGTACATGTAAAGATTGATAAGTTTGCAGAGAGAAGTGAAGCACAGAGCAGTAAAGAGCCAGAGGACTACATAATTTTTTGTATTATGAACCTAATACTATACCTAAGACACAGGCAATGGTGATTGGACAAGAACCATGTCAACCACTGAGTTCATCAACACAAACCTTGTTGCAACCTTTGCAACCAAGGCTACTAACTGTTGAAACTGAGTCTCAAACTAAAGAAACTGAGTCAAAGACAAAGGGAACCGAGTCACAGACAGAGGCACCTGAGTCTCAGATACAGGCACCTAAGTCTCAGATAGTGGAACCCGAGTATCAGTTAGAAGAGAAGAACAAAATGTTTGAGCATGGTGAACCAACTGGAGAAATACAAGAATTAAAGAGGAAGGAACCTGTACTTTCCAAATATATCTAAAGGAATCATGCACTTGAGAGAATATTTGGAGATCAGATAGAAGGTATGATGACAAGAAACAAACTGAAAGGTACATGTTTTCTTTGTGAAATTAAACTTAGATCCATTAAAGATCCATTGAATAATGAAAATCGGATAGAAGCCATGCTTGAAGAGATTGAGAAGATAGAAAAGAACAAAACCTGGGCTCTTGTACCTAGACCAAAAGACAAGAATGTGATTGGCACTAAGTGGGTTTTTAGAAACAAGATAAATGAAAAAGGTGAAGTTTCTATAAACAAGGCAAGATTAGTGTGTAAAGGATATGCTAAAGAAGAGGGTATTGATTATGGAGAAACTTTTTCTCCTATTGCAAGACTTGAAGGAGTCAGAACTCTTTTGGCATATGTAGCACATAAAGGATTCAAGGTATACCAAATGGATGTAAAATCTGCATTCTTGAATGGAATTCTAGAAGAGGAAGTCTATATTGAGCAACCTGAAGGTTTTTTTTATCCTAACAAAAGGAATATGGTTTGCAAATTGCACAAATCCTTGTATGGACTGAAGCAAGCTCCTAGAGCTTGGAATGAAAGATTGCATGGTTACCTAGTAAGTATTGGATTTTAGAGAACTAATGACAATAGTATCTTGTACATAAAAGAAGGACCTCAGAAAAAGATACTATTAGCTAAGATGTTTTTTGATGATATACTATTTATTGGATATGATGATTTATGTAAAGTATTCTCTGAAGCTATGAGTAAGGAATTTGAGATGTCTATGTTTGGAGAAATCAAATTCTTTATTGGTTTATAAGTTTATAAGATGAAGGATGGTATCTACATTACTCAGTCTAAATGCATCAAAGAGATATTGAAGAAATTTGGAATGGAATATTCTAGACCAGTTGGGACACCTATGTCTACTAGACATAAGTTGTCTAAGGATGATTACTCAAAGGAGGTAAATTAGACTACCTACAGATCCATGATTGGTAAACTTCAATATGTAGTTCAAACTAGACCTGATATTGCATTAGCAGTTGGTATTGTTGCAAGGTTTTCAGCTAATCCTAGAGAGAATCATTTGATGGTTATCATAGGATTCTAAGATATCTTAAGGGTACTAAAGATTATGGATTATGGTATAAGAAAGGAGGAAATTTTGATTTGAAGACTTTTACTGATGTTGATTGGGTAGGTAGTGTTGATGACAGAAAGAGCACCAGTGGTGGAGCATTATTTCTTGGAAAGAGGTTAGTCTCATGGACTAGCAAGAAATATAATTACATTTCTTAGTCTATAGCAGAGGCTGATTATATTTCTACAGCAGTGAATTGTTCAAATATCATATGGTTCAAACAATTGTTTTCAGGTATGAAGGAGGAAATCAAAGAACCATTTATTATATAATATGACAACACTAGTGCTATTAACATTTCAAAGAACCCTGTGATGCATACTAAGACTAAGCATATTGCAATAAAATATCATTTCTTGAGAGAATTGGTTGAGGACAAGGAAGTAAGGTTGGAATATGTGAATACTAAAGAAAAAATTGCAGACATATTCACAAAACCTTTACCTAAGGATACATTCTTTTATCTTAGATGAAAGCTAGGGGTGATTCCCCTAACTGAGGCTCACTAAAGCATAGTTTAGTGATGCATCAACCGAGCTACAGTAAAGATCTAACAAGTTGATGCAGATTGTCAGAGCTTATTGCATATGAATCAGTATATTAGGTACACTACAATTTCATTGGATAGAATATTTGGCATTTGGATGTCAAAGAGGGAGATATTATTGATGTCATGCCAAAAAATTATTAAGGGAAAGATTATTGATGATAGAAGGAGAAATTTTATTAGAAATAGAGATTGATGTAAGAGAGAGAAATCTACATTTCATTTATTGTGAAGACAAAGGGAGTTTTCTAAATGAGAATTAGAATGAAGCTAAGGACATTAATAAAATTATATTCTTGTTTATGTTTCTCTAAAAAAATTTGTATTATGATATGTTGTCTTGCCATCAATGCCAAAGAGGGAGATTGTTGAAGACAATTATTCAATTGTGTATTGTCATTGATTTATACACAAATGTAGTGATGTTACACAAATTTCTATACCTAAACCGACCATAGTCAGTGTATGCCAAGCTCTCTTGGGCATATAAGAAGAACAAAGTGATTTTTAGTTCTAACTGAGCTCACTTGGGCAATACAGTAATGATCAGGCATTGAAGGATTACAGTGTTAACCGAGTTATGCATTTAGTGTAAGCTAACTAATAGAAGTTTACACTTTATGTTTAATTGGTTATATGCAGCCGACAGACTTAAGTTTTATTATTTATTTGGAAGGATATTCTAGCCGACTTGAAAAGGCTTATCATATATATACAAGGTCAAGTTTGGATTGAATATGCAAGTAAGAAGTGGATGAGTTCTTTGATATGAAGAATGAAGGTGAAATAAGATGGAATTATGATTAAGGATAGAACATCCAGACCGTGCTACAATAGAATATTCAATCAGTGAGGATCCAGTTTAAAGCCAGAGCAGAGATCTGAATCAGCAAAAACAATTTCTTCATCAAACAGGGCAATCCATTGTTACTCTCTAACAATTGTAGCAGTGATCCAAATCTCTTTACAGAGTAGACTTAACAGTCTTTCAAAAATCCTCTCACAAGGTGGCATTTCTACATTGAAGTGTTTGAAGACCTCTAACAAGGCCACTCCTAATAGGGTGATTAAATCCTCTAATAGGGTCACACCTAATAGTGTGTTTTGTAACCTTTAATAGTGTTGGCTCCTAACGGGTCTCACTTCAGAAGAGTGAAAAATAGTAACTAGTTGCAATTGGTGGTTTTCCCAAATTGGGTTTCCATGTTAAATCTCGGTGTCATCGATGTACATGTTATTTTATTTATTCTTTATGTTTATACACTTAATCACTAAAGGATAATCACGATTAATATTTTAAGATTGTTTTGTTAACCAAGGAACAACAGAATGTCTTTGTTAACTGAGTAACAGTGATAAGTTTGAATAAGGCATCTAAGGGAAAATGATTTTTTTTTGTGGTAATGGATTCACCCCTTCCCTCTTAGTTACTCAACCCATTTCCAACACCAAGTACCTGAGATAGAAGATAGTAAGATAGTATAGTTCTATTTCTTCGCTCTGCAATCCCATTCTATTGTGTTGTCCTAGGAGCTGATTTTTTTCTATATATTCCATGCTCTTCACAGTAGGTATTAAATATATCCAATGTAAGCTCTCTACCTCTATCGGACCTCAAACATTTTATCTTTAGACCCGATTCATTCTCAACTTTTACATTGAAAATCTTAAACTTATTAAAAGCTTCATACTTTTCTCTAAGAAATGTAACCCACATAATCTTATAGTAATCATCAAAAAATGGTATAAAATAAATTTCTCCATAGTAAGATCTTGTTCTTGTAGGACCAAAGAGATTTGTATGTACTGTATCCAACTTTCCCTTTGCTGAGTAATATTTTCTCTGAAAACTACTTCTAGTTTGTTTCCCTATCACACACTCTCTATACATCATGTTAGAGGGATTCACAATTTTTGGTAAATATATGACTCCATTTGTCATACTTTATTTCACAGTGTTATCAAAATCTATATGAAAAATTCTTTTATGCCATAACCAACTGTCATCAACTTTTGCAATAAAACAAGTAGCCTATGTAGTATTCAATTCAAACATATTACCTCTTGACTTTGTACCTGATGTGATCAACTCTCCTGACTAAATTTTGATAATACATTTTCCATAATTAAAATTTTAATGATATCCCTTGTCTACAAGTTGTCCAACACTCAAAAAGTTGTGCTTAAGTCCATCAACAAATAATACATAATTAGTATTAGTTTTACCATCAAGAGTAATCGATCATACTCCAATGGTCATTTTTGGAGTGTTATCACCAAGTATGACTACACCCCCATCATATTTATTTAGCTAAACAAAATTTCTTTTATAACCAGTCATATGATATGAAAAATGTCTATGACCCATTTAGATTTCTTCTCAACATGAGAAACCAAGACTCTTTCTTCATGAATAGGCTCATCATCTTTAATATCAATAAATACAATTTCATCATAATCCACAATATCATCATCAAACACACCTTCACTAGAATAGTAACATTCCTTATCCTTAGAATAATCTGTTCTATGAAACTTAGGATTTTTCTTAGGAACCCTTGTAGGACATCTAGATGCAAAATGACCAATCTTATTACATGAAAAACACTTCAAGTGTAACTTTCCTTCAAATCTACCCTTACCTCTCTTTTCTCTTCTTGTGATCAAAGCCACAAGTTCATCTAGTTTCCTTTCCTCTTCTAATATATTTTCCCAATCCTCAACATATTCACCAAGCTTTTCATACATGTTATCTCTACTGGTGCTCGTAAGACTTGATAAATCCTTTTTGTCATTGTGCACAGTCACCTTGAATGCAGATTCCACCTTAGGTAATGTATCTCCCAGCTGCGCGGCCTCAAAAGTGGTCAATTTAGCAATTAATATGTCTCTATTGAAGTTCTCTGACAAAGGTATGATCTATTCCATCGCTTTCACTTTATTTTTGTAGATAGGTTTCAAATATGTGAGAATATTTCTAATCAGTCCTTCTTTAGTATATGTGCCTCCTCGGTCTTTAATCCATGTAACAAACTTTGTAACCCTCTGTGCATATGCTTTGACATTATCATCATCTTGCATTCTTAAAATTTTCATCTTAGTCCTCCAATTTTGTACCTTCGCTTGCTTAGTAAACTTATCTCCTTCATATAGTGCCTCCAATCTTGTCCAAATTTTGTGTTCAGAATCCAAGTCTTTAACCTCTGAGAATTCACCCTCAGAGAGCACATTGATCAATGCTTCCCTTGCAACCATATTGCAACTAAATAACTTCCTTTCATCTGCATTTGCATTTTCTAATTCATATTTAGTCTTGATCTATTCATCCTTGTTAGTAATCATCCAGTAATCAATCCCTAAGTAGTGTAGGTGAGTTCTCATCTCATTCTTCCAACTATCAAAAATTTTAGGATCAAATTTTGGACTCTCCTTCCTATAGTATGTCATCTTCAGGATCACCTCAAGATGTTAAGATTTCTCTCAGAGGACCACAAGCTCTAATACCAATTGTTAGAAATAATAGTCCACCAACACAACTTAGAGGGGGGGATGAATCGGTTGTGAAACAAATAAATTAAACCTTAAATTTCATAAACCAATTACTCAATGCAAATTTGAACACATCAAATGGAACACCATAATACAATAAATTCTTGTCGAGGAAACATGTTAAGGAAAAAACCCCGGTGAGAATTAGCATCCACAAATAATGTATTGAAAGTATTATATCCCTATTAGGAGATTTATCCATGTTAGGATCTGATTATTACATGTAGTACACACTTTGGATATTAAAGGACAAACCCTGTTAGGAGTCAAGAGAAACAAGAGGCTCACTACCCAGGAACACTACCCAAATGTGAAGGTTAAATCCACCTTTTGGACTCACTGTCTAAAATACAGATGTAGGAGTAACAATAACTAGAGAACTGACTCATAGAAACTTTCTTTTCTTAGATAGTTCCAATGATTGTCATCAAAATCACTACATCTACTCTACATCCATCAAAATTCACAAATACAAGCTCACAACTTCCACATTCATCTTCTATCACATCTCATTAAGAAACAAATCTTCTTTATACAAGTTTAAAATAAATAATTAGGTCATCTTGTTAAGACTTCCCTAATGTACAAATAATTAAATAGACCCTTACTAAGATACACATGGTACCTTACACAAATAAACATCAATTGCAACTCATCAAATATATTCCAAGATTCGTAATCCTCATTCGCCATCCTCTAAACACGTTTCATCATTGTAGTCGGACAAAAATATATATTTGTAAGATCACGTGCTTCAACTGACATAACCAATAACACAAGGACCCTATTGGTGAACATATTTGTCTTCGAAGAAAATGATTACAAATTGACCCCAAAATACCCAAATAAGAAGACTCAACCAGCACCAACAGTTGGGTCACTTCGCTATTGAAGAGCGTAAGCGCCCTCTGAATTAACCGGGTATAGCTCCCCGTGTAAGATTTACAATGAATAAGTTTGCACTAAAAATGATAATGCTTTTAACCTGAAAGCAATAAAGGTTTACAAACTTCTATTTGTAAACACAAAATAGAAGTGAAAGATTTAACCAACTGAAAAGAAAATGAACACTAAAAACTACATAAATTATCTATATAAAAACTGCACTACAGAAAGAAGATGAGATATTCTTTCCAAATACACAAACAACTATAGCACAAAGTCCATAGATGATCATGCTGATGATCAAATGTAACAGAGATGTATTCAAGAAAACCAATATCACTCCAAGATGAAAATTAATCAGAAAATGAGCATCTAAACTCAAAGTTTTAGTGTGC
>MU227856.1:280891-296774 GCA_018584345.1 Thuja plicata
AATTGTAATTCAAATGTAGCAAGTATGTAAATATGAAAGCATGGACTTTAGAAACCATAAACCTCCATGATTGTATGCTTGGAATCCACCTTGAAAGAGTTTTGAGGATGCATAAAGGATCTTGAAGGAAGATCACACCACCATGATGGCTAGATCTAGGATTTGAATAATGAATCTTGAATATTCGCACCTAATCCCTTCAAAGGCTTGAAAGCTTGAATCCTTGATCTTCAATGGAGAAATTGAATGCTTGAGAAGAATAATTTAACACCTTGAGAACAATGGATTCTTGAGAAAAATCTTTATTAGAGCCTTTTGCACTTGGAAGACTTAGTTCACTTGATCATGGTTAGAGAAAATGAAAGGAGAAGGCTCCCTTTTATATGGAATTAGGGCACAATATTCTAAGGAGACCTACATAGGATAATTAAATCATCATTTAAGAATTTACCCCTAGGAGAGGACCTATATTAAATATAATTTAGGAATCAATCATTTCAGAACTCGAAACAGCCAACCCAGAAGCGGGAGAAAACTTTTTGTGAGGACCGACATCCAGAAAACCAAAAGTTCCCAGGATTTGGACCCTGGGACAGGGTCAAGGTCAGCCCTATCCTAGGATAGGGTCAAGTTCAACCCTATCCTAGGTCAGGGTCTAGGTCAACCCTATCCTAGGAGGTCGACCCTATCCCTGAATCCCAGAAACACAGGTCTGTATCCTAGAATGCAGAAATCAGGTCAGAAAATGGTGAAAAGAAGAGCAGATTAGGGGGATGATGTGATGGAGGTCAAATACATCCCCTAAGGAGGGCTAAACATTCTTAACATGGAAGTTCTTTCATTTTAAGATGATACAATTATAAACATACCGCAACTCATGATTCACTTATACTATATCAGGTAATATACTGAAAACACTAAGTCAAGTAGTTGACATCAATGACAACCAAATAAATGATTCACCTTTCATCAAACATGTTCCAATCTTCATCAATGCATCACTTATCATAACTACATCAGTTATGCTAATAATCTCCCCCTTTGGCATTTATGGAAACACTCTTATCAACATCATTTTTCTTCTCATAGCTTCTCTTCATTTTGATTTCTGCAAAAATATTTCCACTTTTGTCTTTTCCTCTTGATCTTCCACTTTTGTATTTTCACTTAGTTATTGATCCATCATCTACATATAATCCTCATTTCATCTTTTCCATTTTAGAAAACACATATCCCCCCTGTCGGAAGCATAGACATATTCCCCCCCTTTGACAACAATGCTAAATTTGTCAAATCATTCAGTCATCACTAAGTACACTTTACTGAATATTGCATGTACATTCCCCATTACTTCATTTCATTATCAACTTAAGACTTCTCCCTTGAGGATTTGTCCACCCCTACATCAATTCATACATATGATATTCTGATAAACACATATGAACTGATGCAATCAACATCATCCTCTAATTAAATTTAGAAAGGGGAATAACCCCCAATCTACCTCTAAGATATTCAAAGGTATCTTTCGGTAATGGCTTGGTGAATATACCAGAAAATTGTTCTTTAGTAGACACATAATCAAGCCTTACCTCCTTCTCTTGTAATTTCTCTCTTATAAAATGATATTTTATTGTAATGTGCTTTGTCTTTGAGTGCATCACTAGATTCTTGGAAATATTTATTGCACTAGTGTTATCACAATAGATAACAATACATTTTTTTACCTTCTCATGAATTCCTTCAAGAATATATTTTATTGATACTGCTTGCTGATAGTTAAGAGTAGCAGCAACATACTTTGTCTCTGTAGTAGATTAAGAAATACAATTGTGTTTCTTACTAGTCCAGGAGACTAATCTTTCCCCAAGAAATAATGCTCCACCACTTGTACTTTTCCTATCAAAAAATTTCCTTCCCAATTTGCATTAGTAAATAAATTCAAAGAAAAACTTCCATCATTACCATACCACAAGCCATAATCTTTAATTCCTTTGAGATATCTAAATATCCTCTTTACTACAACCAAATCTGAGTCCTTTGGGTTTGATGAAAACCTTGCAACAATGCCAACAACATGTGCAATATCTAGTCTACTGTGCACAACATATTGTAGTTTACCGATCATGGATCTATACAAAGTTTCATTTACCTATTTTGATTCATCCTCCTTAGATAAAATACAACTTGTGACCATCAGTGTTCCCACTAGTTTTGAATCTTCCATGCCAAAAGTTTTTAGAATCTCCTTCACATATTTTGACTGACTTATGTATATACCTTTCTTTTTCTGTTGTACTTGAAGTCCAATAAAGAATTTGATTTCTCCTATCATAGACATTTTTAATTCCTTCCTCATTTCCTCTACAAATGACCTACTAAATCCTTCATTTCCACCAAATATTATGTTATCAATAAAAATTTCAGCAATCAACATTATGTCTTCACTTTTAGATTTCAGATATGCATTGCTATTGCCACTAATTCTTGTAAAACCAATCTTAATAAGATATGCATGAAACATTTCATACCATGCTCTTGGAGCTTGCTTCAATCCATACAATTTTTTATGTAATTTACATACCATATCCATATCTTTCTCCTTTGCAAATCCTTTAGGTTGTTCAATGTATACTTCCTCTACTAACACATTGTTCAGAAAAAAAAAATTTAGATCCATTTGATATACTTTAAATCCTTTATGAGCAGCATATTCTAACAATATCCTTACACCTTCAAGTCTTTCAATAAGTGCAAAAGTTTTAGCATAGTCTAGTCCTTCTTGTGCATAACCTTTGCAAACTAGTCTTGCCTTGTTTCTAGTCACTTCTCCTTTCTCATTCAGCTTGTTTCTAAAAACCCATTTAGTACCTATTGTAACCACCTAAATTTGATCTGTTCCAACTATGGACCCTATTTGCCCTAAGTGTGATCATACCCTCAATTATGTCCAAACGACCCTGTTACTGCTTGACATAATTCTTCAAATCAATTTAATGTCTTTGGTGATTTTTATCACTGATTTATATTAACTATTATAGCCATACAATTCAAATCAATTCCAACCAATTAAAATGAATCAAATTAAAACATGGCTATAGTATTTAATTATAAAGGAATTAAATAAATCCCTAAGTCAATTACCCACTTGCAAATAACCCATTCCCCTAGCCTATTTAATTTAATTAAAATGGCTATAGTCCCCTTAATTATCAAAAAGCAATTTCATTGTTTAAATAATTAAATCCTATATTGTTAAATGAATTAAATAAGTTTAAATCATTTATTAATATTCCCCTAAACCCCAACCTAACCTATCTCAACCACTTCTACCCTGGGTTCTAACCCATCTCAACCCATTCACCCTTGCTAATCTAATCTTAAATCCTAATTCTACCCTAACCCACCTCCTAATGTTGTCACATTCCATTAAGAAATGCTTAGCAACTCAACCCACTTGAGAAAGTCCACTTTCTCAAGCTTGACTTCCTTAAGGTCCACTTTCTCAAGCCAACCTTTTACACCCTCCCTTGCTTCTTTAAGGCTTTTATTAATGCCTCATTAATGAAAGATGCCTTAAGCCTATGTCTCTCCCATGTCTTATTAATGTCTTGGGCATTAATGGTTCTTACACCTCCATTAATGAGTCTCTCAACTCATTAATTCACCTTGTCCCCCTTCTCTCTCTCTCTCATTCTTCTATAAATAGAAGCCATTTTTGAGAGTAAATAAGCCTTCACCTTAGATTAAAAATACATTTTTATGCTATTGGATTAATCCTAAACTAGTATTTCACTCCTTATTTCATGCTTTTTCCATTGTTATTATTCACATGCTTAGAGCTAGAATGCTTGTTTATCATCTTTTTAGCTTGTTTTTAACTAAAAATCCTTATGCTAGGTTGTATTTGTCAGTGATTGTAGCCTATTCTGAGGGCTAATATGTTACTAATCACACTCCTCCTAGTTAGCAGGCAATAGATCAATATTAGTGGGTTTTGTATGTTTTATCTAACCTTTCGAGCTAATGAAATGACTTATTGAGTGTTTGTGTCTTTCTTAACAAGTTCCCAAATACACACACACATTTTTGGCACCCACTATGGGGCACGATTTTCAACTTGGCCTCATTTTCTAACACTTTTTTGCCAATTTTCATGCTCAGGATTCGGACACAGAATCATTTTTAATCATTCAAGATCACATCTTGGATACGCCATCATACCGCGGAAAAGTCAAATCGCATCTAGGATTTCCCAGATCATTTCTGGTTTGGGCTCCCATCTGGTCAGCAAGGGGTTGCATTCGGTGAATAAGCTTGCATACGGTATACTATGTCGTATTTAGTAAAATTTCAAGATCGCATCTGGTTAAAAAGTTTGGGCATCTCGTTTGCCTAACCCCTAACATTCTAACAAGCGGTGTTTTTGATAATTTACAGCTTAACAAGTGTTTGCAGGGTATTTTTGAAGGTTTTGTGGGAGTTTGCACTAACAAATACTAACGTGGTTTTACAGATTTCCAACCCCCATCTTGACTTCTATTTCCTTGCTTTCCAAACTTAAAACCATTTCTCCACTTGCTAAAACAACCAAATAATATGCTCTTTTCCTCTTAAGGAAAATCAGAAATTTGAACATTGTCTTATCATTTGTGATGAAATTGGGGGTAAATGAACAAGCAAACAAATCACTTAATTCTTTTTTGGATAGTAAATGAACAAAATAGAGCACTAAATATGTGGGATTAATTGAACAAGTTCAATCACTTAATTCTTTTTGGATTAGAAATTGAACAACACAAATCATTAAATCATTGTGGTAATTGAACAAGGCAAATTTTCCCTTTCAAGCATCATATTTTCTTTAAAATAGGAACAATTAAATCAAGCTCAACATAGCTTGAGGGAATGAATTTTGTTTTAAGTGCTTTGGGAGCAAATGGCTTAGATTAGGAGAGTATGCTCTTCTTCCTCGAAAGAATCAGAAATCCAAACATCCAAAGCTCGCCAATCCTGGTTACATATCATTTAAACAGTAGAGGGCCTGTCGGTTGAGGAAAAAATCTCCTGAGAGCGACCCAAGTGAGGACATGTCTTACGCCGACCCTTCCAACTCACTATAAATAGTTGCTTCCTTGTAGGCCAAAGCCTCAGAAGATGGAACTGATTTTGTTCTTGGAATTTTGACATCATTCCTTAAACATATCGGGGTATATATAGAGTGGAGCTGCTTGAATCTTGCTTGTGAGACTATATATATTCAGGTACTCATAGGGCTATACGCCTCAATTTCGCCTTGTGAAATTCTATGGGGGACAGTTTCGAATGGATTGCCCAATAATCTACAACAACTTCAACTGAAAGAATACCTGATTCATCTCCGAAAGGGTGATAATCTTTGTGCAAGATAAAAATTAATTGCTCCAAGACACTCATCATATTGTTCCCTCACTTGCATTTGGAGTTGGCTAATACAACATCATGACTGAAGCCATTGCGTGCTTGGTGATGGTTGTATTCTGATTAGCATTTGAGTGTGTACCTAAGTCAATGAGAAAATATTTTTATCCTCCACCTATAAAATAGGACAAAAAGAATGTTTGTTTCACCCTCTTAACAATGCAAAACTGTTTAACATGTCCAAAAGATCATTAAAAAGATAAGCTCCTCAAAACAATCAAAAAATTTAAAACCCTAAAGTACAAGTGTTTTTCACGCCTTACAACACCTCTTGACGCAATTTGGAAACAAGAAACTTCACACACTTCAAAAACAAATTTTTCAAAACTGACCCAAATTGACAAAGACATCATAAGATCATATCCTATTTTTCCTGAGTCGCATTCAGTATCTAGGATCGCATTTGGTATATAGGATTGCATTTGGTCAGCAAGAAGTCGTATCTAGATTCTAGGATCATATTTGGTACCATCAGAGGCTCGTATCTGAGAGCTCGCATTCAGGACAGTGGGCATTTGTAGGATTTTTTCTTAGGAAGTTTCAGTTGATTAGGATACCCTTTTTTTCTCTTTAGTTGGTTCCTGTTGTCTCTTCTAGTCTCCCTGTTGTTATTTCAAAATACTTTCAAAATGTCCACCTTGCATGCTTAGTCAGTCTTTCACGATCAGTTCAATACGTGTGGTCTACATTCTCTATCAACAACTTGGTTCCCAGCTCACTATCAAGGCATTCTAACCCTCTGACACTGGAATCATTTACATCCACCAACAAAAAATAGTTACTCCTACCTAGACAAACCCACTTGAATGATCTGAAATCCTTACTTGCACTATTGGGAAACATTAACAAAGTTGAGGAACAAACTTCATGGTTAACACAAGGCGCAACCAGTTTACAACTAAAGGATCAAAAGTGCCTCCTAAAACACCACACTTTCATGGAGAAACTTCTCGCAGTTCCATTTTTGATCTAGATTCACCTCCAATGGATAGAAACACTAACAAATGGAGTAAGGCCTTTGAGGGTTACAATGATGGAAAAAAAGCACAATCCGAAGGCACAGAAGAGGAAGAAAGACCCAAGTTTGAACATAATCCGTTTGGATCAGACAGTGAAGAAGAGATCCCTAAAGATGAATATGAGAAACTCAAACAAAGTAAAAGGATCCACAAGCTATTGGAACAAATAATCAGTGATGATAAAGAAAAGTACTTCCTCCATCTAGCATCCACAGGTGTCAAATTACCCAAATATTATGATGTGGAAAAACTCAAGGAGAAGGAAGTACCAAACCCAATATCTATTCTCACCAAACAGCTCAATCTAATGCAAATAGAGCTCACGAACCTCAAGCAAGAGAAGGAGAAACCCAAAACAAAATACTCTTTGGACACCATTTGTCCATTTCCTTTCGACAAGAGTATCACTATGGTCCCGTTTCTTCCTAATGTGGCAAGGCCAAAGTATGACAAGTACACGGGAGAAACTGATCCACACGACCATGTAAGAGAATTTTTTGCTCTAAGAATTGAGTACATGCATGAACCCACTTACCTCATGTGACTATTTCTAGGAAGTCTAGGACATAATGCCATGGAGTGGTTTTCAAAATTGAACCCTAAGGTCAAAAAATTCAAGGAGTTGATACAACGGTTCATTCAACATTACTCCTATAACATCCAACATGACGTAACTATGATGGATCTATGTAACACCAAACAACAAACTGGAGAATCGTTCACGCACTTCCTACAAAGATGGAGGAAGATTTTTGCACGATATTCAAGGGTCATTCCTGAAACAGAGAAGATGGAAATCTTCGTTAATAATCTAGTGCCTGAATTGAGATATGCGCTACAAATGCAAGACTCTCCTAGCTTTGATAGGATGATTAAAAATGCCCTCCATATTGAGGAAGTCATGGTCAAAAAGGGAGAGATTACCCTTCAAAATGAAAACAAAGGCAGTAACTCCAACTCCAAGCCTAAATGGTTGAAGCAAAACAAAAATGTTGTTAATGATAGAGTAGTTGATGCCTCTACCATTAATTCTAAACCTGAAGTGTTCAATCTGACCAATGGCGTGCAAGAAAGAAAAGAAGCTAAGGTAACACCTCCCATTCCCAAAATGAATAACGATAATAACAAAGATCAAACATGGACTTCAAAACCTCATAGAACATTCACTCCTTTGGGGGAACCTCTTGAGACTATTTTGAAAACACTTGTGGATAACAAAGTTCTTACGATTCCCGATTCAAAACCATGGGAACCAATGGTCAAACCCAGATGGCGGGATGATAACTCCTATTTTGTCTTCCACAAAAACAAGGGACACAAGACTAATAATTGTCTCAAGCTTAAGCATGTCATCCAAGACCTCATTGAAGGAGGTAAGATCAAATTCGATGGACATGCTACCAATGAGGATCATATGGCATTCAACAAACCCTTTCCTAATTATAATCAAGGAGAAACATCTAAAGGGAAAGGTAATGAGGTAAACTACACCTATTCCAAGAGTGACAATGTGATCAATATGCTTAGCATTATAACTGAATCCATCAATGTTATCACAATTAAAGGTGCATCATCCTCCTCAAATGTTGTAATACTGAGCCAGGCACAGGTTACAATCAAAGGACCTCCAAAACCAACATCAACACCCAAGGTTCCTATTGTACCTATTCCTAAACCAACAACAAAACATGTGGTCACTATCCCCGGAGCAAAATATGACTTGGTAGACCAATTGCAATGAACCACTGCCAAAATTTCCATCTTTGAATTGCTCAAGATATCCACTGTGCATAGAGAAATCCTAGAACAAGATCTACACGCTACTAATGTTACAAAGGATATCGATATAGACAAGTTTCAAGTGATGGTAAATCACATCTCAGTGCCACACTACCTCTCCTTCTCTGAAGAAGATGACAAGTCATTGACCCATCCACATAATCAACCCCTCCATATCAAAGTTCTTATTCATAAATCTCGTGTTAGACACGTATTGATAGATGGAGGCACAAGATTGAATATCTGTACACTGGATCTTGTCAGGAGACAAGGTCTCTCAGAACAAACATTTGACACTAGAAATAAGATAACCATCAAAGCTTATGATGAGGAAGAAAGATCCTCCAGGGGTCTTATTTCTCTACCTATTAGAGTTGGACCGATTGAGAGGAACATTATATGTCAAGTTCTAGATCTACCACTAGCCTACAACATTCTACTAGGAAGACCATGGATTCATGAGATGCAAGCTATACCGTCCACTTATCACCAATGCATCAAGTTCCCACATAATGGGATAGAAGTGACGATTCCTACAGATGCCAACTACACTTGCAACAATATTAAAGTAGGTAGCATGATCCCACACAACAAAGAGGCTATGGATGTAGTTTCTCCCGAAACTACCAAGGACATGGTTATGAAGGGTTTTACCAAAACCTTGAAGCTTCAAGAAATAGGTATGGGAGAGTACAAGCTGGACCTGAATCCTTCACTAATAGACCTTCCAGTGTCACCAAGATCCTATGGAAAACCTTCGTCAACATTCACACCTCTAGCATTCAAAGAGCCAGAAGTACACAGGGCAACTGGCATGATCAAGGCATCCACATCTTCTTTAGATAACATAGAAGAACAGGCAGTCTTGGATAGGCTTTACAAAGGAGAACTAGTGGACTCTGAAGTCAAACATGTGAAGATATCCGTAGAGAAGTATGGAAAGGGATATGATTTCCTCAAACAAATGGGTTACAAAGGAAAGGGACCTCTAAATGACACAAGATGAGGGATCATTGAACCTATTCCCATGGAGTTCCACCTCAATAGAGATAAAATAGGACTGGGTTTTAATACTCAATCCAACAAACCTACTTCAAAAGAGAGTCCACCTTCTGAAATAGGAAGTGATAAAATAGATGAAATAATATTGGAACCATGGCCTTATGATAGATTACTACATATTGGTATAGAGAATCCTGAATATCAAGGAGAATGTTATGTACCTAGCTTTGAGGTACCATAGGATCTTCACACTCCTTTGCTAGCACAACCTCCCATTCAAGAGGTAGGAGACACCAGAGCGACAATCACTCAAGAGATACCCCGGCCACAGAATTTACATCCTAACTGGGGGCAATTGGTCACAATTTCACATGTCCTTGATCTACCTCACTTTGATCTACAAGCAGCTATTCGAGTCCATCAAATAAACATTGCTGAATATTTAAATAGATCTGATGATGATGTCACGGACTCTCATGACTATGAATGGGATCGGCTATCTATTGCCTCTGAAGATATTGGAATAGATACAATTCACATGTTTGCAGCTTCCTCAACTCCTAGTAAATGGCCTAACAGTCCTTTTAATGATACTGATCCTCCTAAAGTAGAAGAAGAGTTCATTCCCCCGATCATTGATGATGACACTGGTGAATACATAATTCTATAAGAATTTCATAGGATACAAGAAAGAAGCCTCCTTTTACAAAGGGATGATGCTGAGATTTCTACTGATGAGTCACTAGAGTTCGATCCATATATGATTGACAATGACCCTTTTAACAATGAGCTCACTCTTATTGATCTAAACATCAAAGATATTAACTTAACAGACTGTGTCATGTCCATTAATGATCTTGATTCTAACACGGTGCTATCCTTCCCAGAATATGACTCCCTAAAATTGGTACTTCCAGACCTAATTGATTCGACTGAAACAAATCCTACTCCTATCCTCAACTTTTCCAATGACCACTCCCTACCTTGTTATATTAATTCTTTTGAACCTTACCCTTCTTCCACCAATGCAAAGAGCGAGAACATGTCACAGGAGGATATCAAGTTTCTTAGTCACAAACTAAAAAATAAAAAGAAAAAGCAGACTGATGGTGAAAACCACTCTGTGGCAGTATCAGATCCCAAAATAGTAAAGAAAAAAGATGCATCCAATGCTGAAAACCTCTCAGAGGTGCCAAAGGATGAGACTCTTAATATCCTCCATGAACACTTTCAGGAAAGATCTTCGGTATTGATTGAACCAACATAGCCAGTAAACTTGGGCACTATTGAAAATCCTCAAATAGTTCATCTGGCACAATCTTTATCAGAAGAAGAAAAGGTACAGTTCACAGAGTTCCTGAAGGAGAAAAAGATCAAATTTGCATGGTCTTACACTAATATGCCAGGGCTAAATCCTAATCTCATCATGCACCACTTATCTATAGCTCCTGGGATCAAGCCCATGAAACAAAAACTTAGAAAGATGCATCCTCATGTTGCATTATTGGTGAAAGTAGAACTAGAAAATTTGTTAAAAGCTGAATTTATTTGAAGCATTGCCTATGCAGCATGGATCTCGAATGTGGTCCCTGTTTCTAAATCTAATAAATCTATCAGGATCTGTACGGACTTCAGAGATCTAAACAAAGCATGTTCGAAGGATGAATTCCCTCTACCAAACATTGACATGATCATAGACCTTACAATTGGATTTTAGATGTATTCATTAATGGATGGATTCTCAGGCTATAATCAAATCAAGATCACCCCTGAGGATCTAGAGAAAACTACATTCACATGCGCATGGGGCACATTTTTCTGGAACGTCATGCCATTTGGGCTAAAGAATGCCTGTGCAACATATCAAAGAGCTATGACAACAATATTCCATGACATGATGCACAAGAACATGGAGGAATATGTTGATGACACATTGGCTAAATCCAAAGAAAGAGGTACTCACATTGCTGATTTGAAAAAGATATTGGATCGAATGGAACAGTTCCAACTCAGGCTCAATCCAAAGAAATGTGCCTTTGGGGTCCAATCAGGAAAGCTCCTAGGATTCAGAGTATCAGCAAAGGGAATCGAGGTAGATCCTACAAAGGTAAAAGCTATTCTAGAGATGACTCCTCCACGTAATATCAGTCAAATGAGGATGCTACAAGGGAGACTCCAGTCTATCAGGAGATTCATGTCCCAACTTGTAGATAAGGTACAACCCTTTACTAAGCTACTACATAAAGGGGTTGCATTCAAATGGGATGAACACTGTGAAGAAACTTCAGAGAATTAAAGAGGTAACTGGCTACTCCACCTATTCTTATGGCACCTATTCATGGAAAACCTTTGCTCCTATACATTTCAGCTACAGCTACATCCCTAGGAGTATTACTGGTGCAAGAGGATGAAACAAAGAAAAATAGAGCTATCTACTACATTAGTAGAACCCTAGTCACTTATGAGCTCAATTATAGAATTACTCAAAAAGCATGCTTAGCAGTTGTCTTTGCATCATAGAAATTGAGACACTACATGCTCTCTCATACAGCAAAGCTCATTGCTAAGATCGATCCTCTAAAATATCTTTTGAGTAGAACAACATTAACAGGATGTTTAGCAAAATGGGTCCTAATTCTAAGTGAGTTTGATATTGAATATGTAGAATGGAGAGCTATCAAAGGACAGGTACTTGCAGATCAATTGGCTAATTCACCACTCCAAGATGATGAACCATTACTAATTGAATTTCTTGATGAAACAATCATGCATCTCACTGAATATCCCTAGAAGATGTACTTTGACAGTTCATTCACTCAATAAGGATCTGGAGCAGGGGTCCTCTTCATAACTCCACAAGGATACAAGATTCCCAAAACTTACAAATTGATGTTTCCATGCACCAACAATATCTTAGAATATGAAGCATTGGTCAATGGCCTCAAGCTAGCCATGGAATGGAAGATCATAGAGCTACACGTGTATGGTGACTCCCAACTAATTATCAATAAAGTCAATAGGGAGTATCAAACAAAAGATGAAAATTTGATGCCCTACAAGAAACTAGTTGATGATCTGAAGAAATACTTTGTCTTTATCACCTTCCAACAGATACCAAGGTCAGAGAACAAAGCTGCGGATGCTATGGCTACCTTGGCATCCATGTTACAACTGGAGGAGCATCAATTCCGCTATGACTTCTTGGTGGAAGAAATATCCTATCCTGCCTTTGCTAACCTTGAATACCAGGCAATATGTGCCTTGAATACCCTAGATCAATCTTGGTATGCTAGTATCATTGCGTACCTTTCTGACCAAACCATTCCTGCCAATCTATCTAGAAATGAGAAAATATCCCTGATTAGGACAGCACTGCTTACGTCCTCATAACTAACAACCTATATCGACGTAGTCTCGATGGTACACTTCTTCAGTGTTTATAACTCAAAGAGTCTGATCTAGCATTAAAATATATCCACGAAGGTGTATGTGGATCACACTCGAACAACTTTTCATTAGCTAAGAAACTTCTCAGAGTAGGCTATTATTGGCCTACCATGGAGAAAGATGTTATTCAATTTTCAAAAGCATGTCTTAAATGCTAGACACATGGAAACCTTATCCATGCTCCTGCCAGAGAACTTATACCTTTCATAACACATTGGCCATTTTAACAATGGGCCTTTGACTTGGTTGGACAAATATATCCCAACTCCTCAAATGGACACAAGTTTATCATTACGGCCACTGAGTATTTCATGAAGTGGGTCAAAGTCATGCCGCTAATCAAAGCCACTGGCAAATAGGTGGCTATGTTCTTTCTGAACTACATTATTTGTAGATATGGGATACCCTCTTCAATTGTGACAAACAATGGGGGCCAATTTAAAAATCAAGACATTGATGACCTCTGTGAATAGTTCCATATCACTCAACATTGATCCTCAATCTATTACCCTCAAGGTAACGGATAGGCTGAGGCATCAAACAAAAACATTCACAAAATTTTACAGAGAATTGTAAGCAAGTCTGGAAAATACTGGCATTTACAACTAAATTTAGCACTATGGGCCTACAGAACAAGCATCAGAACACCCACTGGAGCCACGCCATTTTCTCTAGTCTATGGCACTAAAGCAGTATTACCTACTGAGGTTGAAATCCCATCTTTGTGGATATCTTTACAAGGACTGGTTACTGATGAGCAGTACTGCATAGATAGGATAATTTCTCTGGACCTACTAGATGAGCACCGACAACAAGCGTGCAATCACCTCAAAGTGTGCCAAGCGAGAATGTCCAAAGGTTACAACAAGAAGGTTAAACCATGCAAGTTTGAAGTGGGAGACCTTGTCCTCAAGGAGAATCCTAAGAACTAGCCTAACAGGGAGCAGAAAGGAAAGTTTGAACCTAATTGGCTGGGAACTTATGTTATCACTGCTACTTTTGGGGCTGGAGCTTATCAATTAGCTACACCCGAGGGAGACGTTCTTCCAGATCCTATCAACACTCTACATTTGAAGTGGTTCTATGCTTAATGTTCAGCTAGCAGAGCCTGTACAACAAAAATTTCTTGCAAAATACCAAAAACATTCAGAAAATTGATCCTGAAGAAATCCAAAAATAGTGGAAAATTTCTTTCAAAATGGGTATCCTTGGTGAAAACCTGGTAAACAGGCGCCTTGATACTACAAAAACATTCAAAAAAAAGAAAAAATAGCAAAAAAATTGAAAAAAAGAAAAGTGCCATGATGAGCACCTAGTAAAACAGGCATATTGGTAGCAAAAAGAAAGAAAAAGATCTTGCCAAGTGGTGAAAACCTGGCAATCGTGCATCACTTATGTTTTGTGCTCCATCTATCAATACACTACTGATAATAGGCCTTCATAATTTTTCCTGTGCTCATATGTTGACTTCATTCTCCTAAAAGACTATCTTGTCCTCGCTTGGGATTTGTCTATCTTTATGTCTTAGGAATACGTCATTCTGCACCGGGGGCATCTTTGCTAATATAGTAGGTTATGGTTGCTAAGTTACTCTAGGATGGTTTGCCTCGCGGACACAATGTTTCTTGACACATGCAAAACAATGCCACTTTCCAAAACAAGGGTGTCCTTTCACACATCACATATCTAGACATGAAATTTAAATTAACAGAGTTCCTACGAGGCTATGTTGGATCGTAAACATAAATGGATTATTCTATCAGTGCACAGGCATGGAAACACCATATTTCTTGTATTCTAATTTTCTGATTGATGAATCTTTACTATGTTTGACATATGGATGAACAAAGTACTAATTAACACACAGTTTTCTAATGGCTTGATTATGATTCTTTTATGTCCTGATGATGTTTTCAACTAGGGGCATCTAAGTAATTATGAATTTTATTTTATTGATTCTCAATTGATAATTTATTATGTCTCCTTAGTTGCTCAATGACGTCTACACAAAGACAAAGAGTCACAAGGATAGGAGGCATAATGTTTTCTTGATTTTCTGTGTATGGTGATTGTTCCAAGTGATCCTATAGATTTCACCTAACTTGGATGTTTATGGTAAGAGCTGCCACTATGGGTGGATAGCCGCATATATCTCGATCTTGGTTATGTGTAAACTACGATGAGTTTGACATAATTTCCTTGTCTATTTTCTGATCCAGATTCTCACTAAGGTATACGAATCATAATGTACCCAAGGATAGGAATTTTCAAGGTCATTACGGGTCCAATATCTTTCCTTACTCAGACTTTGGTATATTAAAAGGAAGGTGACGATTTTTTTTATCATGGCTTCTATGCCTTGATTCCTAAGTCTATTTCTGACATTTCAATAAAACATAGTATTCATACTTTCATAATATCATTGGGTATTAGTGATGGTTGTACTATCAGATGGTATGAGTTCCTAAACCACCCAATGATGATAAAAATGTTACAATATTTGCTAATCAGTGGCAAGGTCCTAAGAGTCAGCATATAGATGCATTTAGGGATTGCATGATACATTTATAAATGAAATAACAACATAAGGAATTTTGAGCTCAAAAATGCTTTCTATCTTCTCCCAAAAATCCAATTTTATTACTAATACCCATGCTTCCCAAAATCCTTGATCTATCGGGAACAAAATCGAACTCATATTTTCACATAATTAACTTGGTAATCATGTGTTTATTTTTAAACACACCGTCTTCTACTCCACTCTTTCTTGCCCTACCGCTTCCTGCAAGTGTTATGTTCTTTTCAACTGAGGGATTTATTTCTTTTTCTTTGATTTCATTCCCGAGGGGGCATGATCATACTATCATCAATTAAATTTTGCTCAAAATAACATCAAAATGACTTCGTTATCAAACTAAGGGGCATAACAATTTCCTTGACTAAGTCAAAATTTTTGGATAGAAAGCATTGGTTCTCATGAGCTGGATATCTTATGTTTCCTCATTTTAGAAGATTTTTAAAGCTCCTAGCAGCTTCATACTGGCTTTTAGGACGACAACCAAGTTCAGAATTGGTATTTTTAAAATCTTTTATTGATCTTTGGATGAAAACCAAGTTCAAAATCAATTCTATCAGTTTGGTTCGATCAAGTGCGAGACTGATCTCATCAACATTTC
>MU227856.1:297152-324687 GCA_018584345.1 Thuja plicata
TAAATCCTATATTGTTAAATGAATTAAATAAGTTTAAATCATTTATTAATATTCCCCTAAACCCCAACCTAACCTATCTCAACCACTTCTACCCTGGGTTCTAACCCATCTCAACCCATTCACCCTTTCTAATCTAATCCTAAATCCTAATTCTACCCTAACCCACCTCCTAATGTTGTCACATTTTATTAAGGAATGCTTAGTAACTCAACCCACTTGAGAGAGTCCACTTTCTCAAGCTTGACTTCCTTAAGGTCCACTTTCTCAAGACAACCTCTTACACCCTCCCTTTCTTCTTTAAGGCTTTCATTAATGCCTCGTTAATGAAAGATGCCTTAAGCCTATGTCTCTCCCATGCCTTATTAATGCCTTGGGCATTAATGGTTCTTACACCTCCATTAATGAGTCTCTCAACTCATTAATTCACCTTGTCCCCCCCCCCTCTCTCTCATTCTTCTATAAATAGAAGCTATTTTTTAGAGTAAATAAGCCTTCACCTTAGATTAAAAATACATTTTTATGCTTTTGGATTAATCCTAGACTAGTATTTCACTCCTTATTTCATGCTTTTTCCATTGTTATTATTCACATGCTTAGAGCTAGAATGCTTGTTTATCATCTTTTTAGCTTATTTTTAACTAAAAATCCTTCATGCTAGGTTGTATTTGTCAGTGATTGTAGCATATTAAGAGGGCTAATATGTTACTAATAACACTCCTAGTTAGCAGGCAATAGGTCGATATTAGTGGGTTTTGTATGCTTTATCTAACTTTTCAAGCTAATGAAATGACTTATTGAGTGTTTGTGTCTTTCTTAACAGGTTCCCAAATACACACACACACCTATAACATTTGTGTCAGTGGGTTCAGGTACTAAAGTTCCAGTATTATTCTTTTCTATTTGTTCTAATTCTTCTTTCATAGCCATCATCCAATCATCATTTTCCAAAGAATCTTTAATAGTTTTAGGTTCAAGTTCAGATATTAGATAAGTGATTTCTCATACTCTTCTCCTTATCATTATCCCAACATTTTTTTCACCAATTAATTGATCTTGTGCATGATTAATTTTCACATGCCTAGGGAGTAATGGTTTAGTCCTTTGGTTATCTTCATCATTATTCATCGGGCATGCTTCATTCAACACTTCAGTTGCATGTGGTACTATTTCTGACTCCGCCGGTTAAACATAAACAAACCTGTCATAGTCTTCTAGTTCCTCTTGCTATCTTCCTCATTCTTTTCAGAAAATTCATCAATTCTAACATTCACTTTAAATCATCTTGTTAGTATGCTTAATCAAACACTTATATTCTTTTCTTCTAGTATAATAGCCAAGAAATATTCGTTCATCACTCTTAGAATCAAACTTACCATTTTGATCATCCTTCTTTATGTAACATTTGCTTCCAAAAATTTTAAATTACTTGACACTAGGAGTATGACCATACCATAGCTCATAAGGTGTTTTTCTTATACCTTTCTTAATTTGTACCATGTTCAAAGTATAAACAAAAATACTTAAAACTTATCTCCAAAAAGTTTGAGCCACATCCTTTTGTATCAACAATGTTCTTGCACAATCAGTTATGGATCTATTCCTTACTATAAGTTCTTCCAACTCTCCTTGTTCTCTTTCCTCATATAGGATATAATCATAATAATGTTTCCCTTTATAATTGTTAGAGACTTCCTTTCCTTTCTTTGATGAACCAATGGTTAGGGAAGCTTTGAAATAAGACTCTATTCTAGGCATAATGTTATCAAAATTACTCAACTCAAAAGCACTAAGCTTTCCAATCAAAGAATCTAGACTCACAATTGTAGGACTCGTGTATCTCTATTCTTGTATAGAAGAGACTCTAATAACATATTGTGGTAGAAGAGTTCTCAAGATTTTACTTACCACATCGTCATCATCAAATTGATCACCAACTCCTTTGATAGAAAACACAACATCCTTTAGTATTTTGTTGTATTAACCAATATTTTCTCCTTCCTGCATTCTCATTTCATCATACTTTCCTCTGAGATTGTCTACTTTATCTTTCTAGACATGAGCATCACCGCCATGGATTGTTTCCAACTTATCCCGCATATCTTTGACATTATCCATTTCTTTGATATCTACCAACTCAACATTAGCTAAAGCACTTGTAATTTCTATCATAAAAAAATTGTGTTCCAAATTTCTCTTTATTTAATCAGGAGTTAAAATGTGTGAAGGTTTAACATACTTCATTGTAATATGATCCAATACTTTCTCTCTAATGCCATACAAATGCAACTTCATCCTGCTTACCCACGTTGAGAAGTTTTCCTTAGAGAGCTTAGGTGCTTCCTTCTTATAATACATCTTTGGATCTTTCCCAAAGATACTAAGCCTTTACAATCAGGGGACCAATGGTCTGATACCAATTTTTAATATAGGTCTGATTAATGAGAGGGGAGGGATGAATACGTAATCCACACAAATTCACCAATTCAACTTTTTAAAACTTTATGCACCAAAACATATAGCAGAAACTGACATAAGTAAAATTCAATGCATACATCCACAAGTAATCAACCACACAATGTAAAAACCATATTTATCATGTGGAAAACCAATTAGGAAAAAACCACGGTGTGAGATGATACCCACAAAATTTGTATTCTTTTGGAATACACCCTGTTAGGAGCTTACCTTGTTAAAGGTTTACAAGACACTATTAGGTGTTGCCCTATTAAGGGATTTTCCTAAGACCTATTAGGATCTTTTCCATATTAGGGGAAGTCTTATTACACAAGATAATGTGGCACATTGCTTGAGGATTTACAACAAATATCTATTAGGATATACCCTGTTAGGGAATTTTGTTGTTACAATGATTAGAAAGAAACAAAGAAAATGATCTGTGAAAACTGAACTACCTTTGCATGATCAGATCCTTCTAATCTCTAAAATACATCAGCATACTATATATTATTCCTCAACTTGATCACACTTGATTCCTTTTCTTTCTCTATCTCCAAATCCTTCTACAATTCACAATCAACTTTCTTTTCTCTGTCCGTCCTTCTTCAACTATTCTACTATATAGAATCAATTCCACCGACTTATAACAAACCTTAGATTTGAGATATGAATGATCCAAATCATCTTATGTAAGATAAAATGTATCTAGACACTCATTTTAACACTTTCCTCTGACAACATTGGCTTGCTCATCGATTTTATCTTGGTAGTTGAGCCATTTCAAAAACCCCCTTTGACCAAAAAGAAACTTCTTGAAGAAGCCTTCTCAAAAATATACCTCGACCAATGTGTAGTCAAGTAAGTCCAAAAAATCAAGGAACTAACTTTCTAATTTAAAAAAATCATCACCGACCATTTTTTTATATTGAATTCTATCACCGATCTACAAATCTTCATAGCTTATTCAAGAACTTTGTCTTCTTTACCTGTTCATTCTGTTAACACCTCTTCCAGTCAATAAAACTAGTAGTACCAATTAACATAATGATTCATGCTCGTACATATAGTATCTTGAAATTATTTACAAAGATATCCTATGACATGTCCATCAAATACTTCATCGATCTAAAGCAGCAATCAAATCACTTATTGTTTATAACTGATTGTTTTAGCAATTATTTGCTTTGAGTCCATTCCAACATAACCAACTTAATTCTCCGTATCAAAATTCACGATGGAAAATTTATCATCCACACACATGATATAACCTTCCATAAGAATATAAAAATTAGAAATATACCACAACTCATAATTCACTTACACTATATTAGGTAATATATTGAAAACACTATGTCAAGTAGTTGACATATTTAACAACCAAATAACTGATTCACCTATCATCAAATTTGTACCAATCTTCATCAATGCATCACTTGGCATCACTGCATGAGTTATTCTAGCAAAAAGGTAACTAAACCAATGGTCATCTATTGTTACAATACATGTGTTATTAACATTTTGAAGAACCCGGTGATGTACTCTAAGACTAAGGATATAGCTATGAAATACAATTTTCTTAGACAATAGGTATAGGAAAAAGAAGTAAGGTTGGAATATGTTCTAACTAAGGAGAAGGTTGCTGATATTTTCAATAAAAAATTTACTAAGGATTTTTTTGAGTATCTAAGAGGTAGGCTGGGAGTTATTCCCCTATCTAAGTTAAATTAGAAGAAGATGCAGTTGCATTATTCCTAGTGTATCCATTGAATATATTTTGTATGGATTGGTGTTGTGGGGATAGTCCTTAGGGGAAGAAGTCTATGTAGTCATGTGGTTTGGTTAGTTAAGTTTAGTAGAGAAGATATCAGGTGTGTTTTATTCCTTTGGCATTATTGTCAAAGTGGAAGAATCTATGCTAGGGAGCAAAATTTGTGAAGTTCAGTGAAAGGGGGAGTAATTGAAGAATAGCTGCAAGACAAAAGTGGAAACATTTTTATGCATAAGGTATCATGTTGGAGTAGGTAAGTGAGTGTTGCATAGAGTGTTTCCATTGATTCCAAAGAGGGATATTGTTGGAATATCTCATGCAGTGTTGGTACGTGAGTTTTGGAGATATAATGATAAGATTTGATTACAAGATGATCATATATTATGTTGTCATTGATATCAATTATCAACTTTGTGTTCTTAGTATGTTTCCAAGCATAGTTATGATGAATGAAGGACTGCAGTGAGTTTTAGTGGTTGCTATCTTTAGGGGAGACTTAGGTGTGTTTCAGGATGTCTAATTTATGACCGCTACTAATGAATTGATTGTATCAAGAAGTTGTGATCAGTAGAAGTATAAAAATACAATTTCTAGCATAGTTAATGATATGTGATAAATGATTTGAATGTCTTATCAAATTTGTGTTGTATCTTGTGATGCATCATGGGATATGGTGGAAAATAATATTTAGATGCTACAGTTGTAACTGCAACTAAATTGAGTGACCGGTGTGCACGATAGGTGACCAATGAGCAGAGATAGAGTTGTTAACAGGTTACATTATTTGTGTTCTTGAGCGATAAGTGATAAATCTTACATCGGTGATCAGTGTTAAGGTTGTGGTTGGATCGATTGATTTAGTCATGAACTAGTGATGTGTCTTTATGATTGGATGTAATGATATGGTATCACATTTCTCGATGCTCGCATGTCAAGAAGATTCTTGAGGAAGCTTTTGTTTGGTCAAAATGTGCTTGACTCCTTGACATAACATTCTATGTAAATCATTGTATTGGCCAACGCGGTCTTGGAAAAATGTTTTATGCATTTAATTTTTTTTATGTGGCATGCTTGATTTGAAAAGGATGTTTTAAAATTATAATTTAGGGTTTGATCAAGGTAGAGGACTTAAAAGTTCAGTATATAATGGATGAAGTTGAAGGTTAAGGTGGTTGATCATGTGTTGAAGAAGTGTGGTGTAAAGTGCGAGTTGCGATCAAGCCAGGGAAGAGTTAAGTGTGTTGAGAAGATATTGTGTGCTTCAGTGGATCTGATCAAGAAAACGTAGTATTGTTCTACAAATCATTCTTTTTATTGTTTCCTAACAATTGCAGACGGTTAAATATCTTAATAGGGTATATCCTAACAGATAATTTTTTGTAATCCTCTAACAAGGTGACACTTTTAAAAGTATTTAAATTCATCCAAAAGGGATACTCTTAATAAAGTAAATTTCCTAATAGGCCTAAGGTAAATCCCTTAATTGGGTAGCACCTAACAATGTTGTTGTAAAATTTTAACAGGGTTAAGCTACTCACATGGCGTACTTAAGAAGAGTACATCATTGAGTGGGTACTAATCCCCACCATGGTTTTTTCCCTATTTGGGTTTCCATGAGATAAATATGTGTGTCAATTTTGTCGATGGATTTAGAAACTTATGATTTTCATTTTCTTTTAATAGAAGACTAATCTTGTGAATTTTGGTTTAAGTTTTAAGGTATAAAAGTTTGTATTATTTGGTAGATTACCGATCCCCCCTCCCCCCATCTCAGTAATCTGACTTCAAGACTAACGAAGAGATGGATGAATGTATTTGACAGGTAATCACAAAAACTGAGGCAATAGGTGTGAGATTCCTTGGAGGAGATAAATGGGGAGATAATAGAAAGAAAATTTTCAGTAATAGAGAAATGTCCTTTAGAGGGCATGTCTGTAGAAGATGAGCATAAGGTTGAGAATGGGTGTCAAGTGTTGCATAAAGTTCCATTGGTTGATGAGGAACTTGATAAAAAGTGAGATTCACTTGAGGAAGAGATCAAGAGGATTGAACACTTGTTTAGTGTAGCAGTACAAAAAGTTGTGGCCATGGTGACTGAAAATGATGAAGAGTATTTTACTAAAGTAGTGGAATTTGGAAAGGTTGTAAATGATAAAGATGAGAAAATTTGAAGCGGACGTTGGGGCTGAAAAAGATAATAAGGTAATATCTAAACATTGTGAGTTCAATTTTCCTTTTGTACACAAAGTCCAAAATAGGAGAGAAAGCAATTGCAAATTTGTATATGGTTGTTTAGAACTTTCATCTAGAGTGTGTCAAGGATTCTATAAGAGATACATAGAGGTGGTTATTTTTTGGTGGACAATATTCCACAATGAAGGAGAGGAAAATAGGGAGTATTTGGAGGATAAGAGAGAGATATTGGTGTAGGAGGTCAGACTATAGTGGGCATAAGTCTGTAAGATAGAAGACAAGAAGAGGACACACTTGATGGAGGAGGAAGACAAGGGTCCCAACTAAGTCTTGGAAGAGGTGAAGGAAGGATCTACCTCTGTATATATTAGTGATGGAGTTCCCTGCAGGTTGTTAGTAATCTAAAAGAGTATTCCAAGTATTCCAGTCCATTTTTGTGAGTCCTCAATAAAATTTTCTAACTGGATGTTTTTGACGTAGGAGTATCTAGGTCCACAAGAAATCTTGTATTAAGGTTAGCTGATTTAAAATAAATGTAAGCACCTATACATCTCTGTATATCTAAGAAAGTGTCCAAAATGGCACAGGAGGTTGAAAAATATTTACTATTTGTGGCCTATGTGTAAAGGAAATTGCATTTTTTAATTAGGGATACCTTTTTCTATCAGCAATAATGCTAAAATCATAGAAATAACCTGCTTTACATGGGAACAAGGAAGGGGAAGATTCATGCACTCATATTTATTGTATGGTAACATAAAAATGAGAAAAAGATACCTTTTTTGGCATAATCTTGGGAAAATTGAAAAGACATCTCTTTAGGTGGCCTATCGGAGAAGTTGAAAAGTCGTCTATTAGCTATGTGTTTCTTTTATTGATATACATGTGTTGTTCATCAAGAGGGGGGGGGTGTGATTTTCTAGAGACACAAGGTTTCTATAAAAGGGACCCTTGGGCTAGAGGTTACTCACTTGGAGTTGATTTATTCTCTTCATTAGATAAAGAGGAGTAGTAAGGAGTGTATAAGAATAGATTGTACCTCCATCTTACAATTTTTTAAATCCTAAGTGACTGAAATGTTGTAATTAAAGAATGTGTATTTTGATTTATTGAAATACAAGAGCATGTGGGAAATTTCATATCATTGAGAAATATAAGGCAACTTGATTATTATAATTTTATGATTTATTCTCTTTGTCTCAAGTGTATGAATGGGTTAGGGGAGTCCCCATCATCGTATTTACTTTTAACTCAATCATGCTTTCATTATAGATTGTTGCTTCAAGTTGATTTCCTATACACAACCGATAGATCAACTTAGAGTTTTCTCAACTATATATACAATGTTGGTATCATCCAAGAATATATGCTTCTTTGGTTGATAATTAAATGTATCCTATCTAAATTAATATATTACATGATAAGGGATGTGTTGGTTTTTTGAGTCAAATGCATATCTTTTGTACATGTCAATCTACCATAGCTAGATTGAGCCAATCAACATTGAGTGAGCTAATTTGACTAGACATTAATTGGATGAGGTGGAATGAATTTATCTAATGATTAATTAGTTAGATTATTTTTGGACATGAGGTAGAAATTAGTATTAAATTAAGTTATTAATGGATAATGTGTAGAAAATTTATTAATTACATGCACAAATATGGGGTTGATTACACATAATAAATTTATTAAATGGGTGATCATATTAAATTAACCCAAGAATTATTTAATTTAATTAGTAAGTGTTAGGAGTCCTAAGTGATAAGGCAATGATGTTTGTGTACTGGGTGATAATTAAATAAATAAGATGATGGAAAAATGAATCCAAGACCTAGATGATTGGGTGATGAATTAGGTGATATGGATGAATATGATGATGTGATGATATGATTGCATGTGATTAAGTGAAAGTGGCATTATAGGTTTCTACAAATAGTATTAATCTTATTATTTATTTTTTCTTCATTGCATGCACACGTTCTAGAATGTTCCTTATATCTAGTTTATATGATTACGTATTTCATCTTACATCAAATTTTATACCACCTTGTATTTAATAGAGATCATTCTAGGAGTCTATCACTATACAAAGATTATTTATAGGCATTGAAAAATATTTTTATTGATAATCCATTTATTAAGGGATCCTAATTCATAACTAAGGCTTATATTTGAATATCATATCAAGAGCATTGTATTGTAATATTATATGGGACTTCTACAGTTTACACATAGTTGTGTCCATATATCTTGAAAGGGAAAGAGATTATATTGTAAGATCATTTTAATATATTATATCATGCTTCATGATTATGATTTAATGAATCTATTTTTCTATTTATTTGTTATATTCATTCAACTTGATGAGTTAATGTTTGTGCATTGATCCTCTAACCATGACAAAATTAGCACAATATATTTATTATTATTTTTTAATGATGATGAAATTAAATGCATCAAAATAATTGGTTTATGACATGAGTTTGACACAAATAGGGAAAATCTAGACTCTCTCATGTTTAATGTTTTCTTTCCCTAGTTTAAGATTTTAAGACAATATAGTAGGTCCTTTTAGCATCCTAGTAATATAATTTTGCTTATTTGTCATAAAATAAAGTCATAGAGGTTAACTTAGACTCCAAAAAAATCATAAATAGACAATTTTTTAATCTTATGATTAAGTTATGGACTTGAAAGAAATTAAATTGATAAATTTTATCTCAGCTAATACTTTCAACCTCTCAAAATTGTTAAGATTAATGAAAAAAATTACCATTTTTGGTCCAATAAGATTTATTTAACTTACAACATTTAAGTTGGTCTAAAAGTTTCACAGTTTGACCTACAAAACCCATAGTATGAAAGAAACTATTCAATAATTTTATTCAAACCAATACTTTAAAAATTGCTTATTTAAAACCCACAAATTTTTGAGTTTGTTATTAAAACAAGATACACATTGGGTGAAGTTCCCGCTTATAAATGTTATATATAGTAGTTAATGTTAGGTAGAGTATTTGATAGTTGTATTTAGATTGGTGGAAACATAGAGTTCATTATAGTAGTTAATGTTAGGTAGAGTAGTTGATAGTTGTATTAGATTGGTAGAAACATATAGTTCATTCATGTACACAGTTAGTCATTAACTAATTTGATGCAAAGTGGGCAATTGGAAGCTTGTCAAAGGTCTTAAATAGGGCAAGGTACCATAGATCACCAACTTTCAAAGCCAAAATGCTTAACACTTATCACAAGTGTGGAAGAAGGACTTGGTTAAGGCTATCACAACCCCAAAACCCCAAGGGTAACCTAATCACTAGGTTTCACCAATCCTTCAACACCAACTACCAAGGTTGGTCTCACAAGCAAATGACCCTTATTCACAAGAATACCCCCAAAGTGACATATAGGACCAGGTGTTACCTATGCTTGTAGGTATGGTCTATTTAGATCCCTATTGAATAGTTCCAATGGTTCTTTCACTCAAATGCAATCCATAAGACATGGTTGCTTCACAATCACAAGACTATGCTTGTAGCCCTTTTCAGAAGGAATTTTGATCTCAAGTGAGATTCTTTCACAGAACCCTATGAACTGGTTGGGGATTCAGACACTCATTACGGCCTGAGACCTTTGACTCAAACCCTAGAACTTGGAAATGAGAAGAAGACAGAATGACACACCAAATTGCTCCACCGATTAGCCCTAATTAGGCCTCCATTTACACTACAAGTGTCTTTTAGATGCATCCAATGCCCAAAATGATGATTGGATCATGTGAGGGTGTGTACAAATGACTCTTCCTCTGACTTGGAGCTTCTGGTCAATCCTCAAACAAAATTTATGACTGTTGTCCTAATTCTGGATAGGTGCATACATAAGGATATACACCTAGGGCATCACTTCATTTCCATTTCCCTGCAACTTGAAGAACCTATCTTGCATAATCTTGAAGAGCATCCTAAAAAAAAAATTTCCACCAAGGTTCATTTAATTCCCATGGTGGAAAGTGGAAATACACTTAATTTCCTAAGAACCCCTAAATTAGGGCCTAAAATCCAGGTAGGGAGTTTGTAAGTGGGGTAACTTTCACACCAAGATCGATAAGCACATGAGACCAAAACCAAATGGAAGTAGATTCACAACACTAACCCTTGGTGTCATACTCACATGCCCTTCTTTCTATACCCGACCGTACACGGTGAGTGTTTCTCTAGAATGCAAGAAAATGGTTACTTTTTATTGATTTTTAAATATCAAAGTACATCATCAGCCTACCACCCTCCTGAAAGGGATAATGTAGGCACTCCCAATGGTTACATGATAAGTTTGAACCGACTTGACCATTTGGGAGTTGGTTTTTAAAAAGTTGTTAAGTTTGCTCAAAAGTTGCTTGACAACTTTTGAGCAACTTTTACATTTTTTGCAATTTTGCAAATCTAGTGACCAAACTTGGTCAAGATGTTATTTAGGTGATCCCTAGTGGATCCAAACACTAAAAACTCAAAAAATAAACTATTCCTAGGGTTTTGGATCATTAATGACTCATAGTGACCCAAGGGCTCACAATGTGCCAATCTTTGTACTATGGCCTTACATGGTGATCCAGTGTCTAACTCAATGTCTTAGCATTTGTAAAGGCCTCTTAGGACCTTGAGAGAGCCCCTAGGGTCCATAGGAACAGTTGTTTCAGTTTGGGTACTCCTGCACCATAGTTTCTCTTTGTGATGCTCTATATTAGTCACATAGTTATAGGTAGCTACTATTAATGTTATAGTAAATGACTTTCTCTACACATTCTAGCTCCCTTTTATTTGGTTGCAATTCCCAACCATTGATTTCAATAAAAATACTCATTCATTTCATAGTCTTCAATATAAAAATAAGTATTATGATAAATTAAGTATAATTAGACAAAAAATAGTGTTATTACAAGATATATACTAATAGCATTCCAATTTGTAATCTTATCATTTGACTTGTTTATTTTTGAAGTACTTTTGGCTGCCACCTCCTTGTAATTTTCAGTACCTTACATTATACTATTGGTTTCACAACAATATATAAAATTTTATTAATTTCTAATCTCGTAGTTTGACTTGATTGTCATATATATAAGATCTTTTTTTTACTACCTTCTTTTTGTTATTTCTAATTTTGCAATATTCACCACCTCACATAAAATAGTTGTGTTCCAATAAGATAGAATAATAGTGTTCGATTTGTAATCCTTTGATTTGACTTGATTGTCTGTAAGTGCTTTTGATTGCCTTATTGTAATGTTCAGCTTAGTGTGTTCCTATTTCAGTACGATTCTCACTACTTTAAATAATAATAGTATAACAACACAATAAAAGAAATGTGTTATATTTATAGTATTATTCTTTATAATGTCTTTAGCTGTGCAGTTCTTGTAATTTCAGTCTTGTTTGTTCTTTGTTTTGTCATTCTCACTACTTCCAGTTTTGTTTGTTCTTATTTGTCCTGCTACACTACATAAGAATATTAGTGTTGCGAAAAGATACTATAATAATATTCAATTTGCAATCTTATAATTTCACTCCAACTTCTACTCAGTAATGCTAAATATTCTACTGAATACTAATTACAGAATTACAGAAGTTTTAGTAGCTTTGCATGTTAGTAATGGCTGGCTTTACGAAATCTTTACGGCTGAAAATATGAAGAGCGTTAAAATTGGGCTTTCAATGGTCAATTTTTTTGCCAATGATTGTAAGCACTTTAATAATATTGAAGGGTAGAAATTTTACACGGTATTATGCTGAGTGAAAATAATCTCCACTATTAGGGTCTCCAAATATTCTTCTTTAGTACGGAAAATAACTCCACAGCGGTCAAACCTCCGTACAATAATTTGTAGACCACGTTTTCTAGGAATACAACAGGCTAGAATTGAAAACGATCGAAAATGAAGGAATTTTATTTTGTGTGCAATTTTATTCTTTTTTGCAATTTTGGGTGCACTACAGCTTGACAGTTTTGGATTTTATAATAGAAAAAATATTCAGTTAGGGGAAAAGACACAATTACTAGAGGATCATAGATACTTTCAATTATTGATACTAATGGATCTCAAAAAATGAAAAAACACATGTAGCAATAGTCGATCACACATGTATTAATAGCCGATCATTTTTGACCTTTTTTGGCTGGTAATTGACCCATTTGTGCACCACGATTGGGACATTTTGTAACGACTACTAAAACATTTGGCCACAAGTACTGACATTTTTGAGTAAAATGACTATTGCTGTAAGAACATAGTGGGTATCAGGCGAGCGTTTTGAAATGGCACTTTTGGACCACTTTGCGCTCCACGATCCCTACAGAGAGATCCGTGAATACCCAAAAGCCAAAACCTTAGCTTTAAGCAACTCACTCACCTACGAAAGTACACAGAAAAAATCGGCAAAATCTGACTTACGGCTTAGGAGTTCTAGGTGCGCGAAGTTAGCCTGGACAGCTACTGGGTCTTTTCTCCTAATAAGTCTTTGATCTATTTACAAAGTTGAATTGTTCTTAATTAGTCCATCATCAAAGTCTAAATCATGTTCATGAATAGCTAAAATGATTTCTTGAATAAAGATCTCTTCATAAAAAAATTAGAAAAAAAGTGTTATAAAGATTGGTATCTGATTATTTAAGATAAACCAATAATAATTATATATAAGAAATTGCAAGATACACTAGGGGAAAAGACCCAATTACCGACAGGGGGTCGATAACCGTTATGCTTTTGTCATAGATACCCCCAATTACTGATACTAAAGGAGCCCAAAAAATGAAAAATACATGTACTAATAGTCGATGACACATGTACTAATAGCCAATCTTTTTTTACCTTTTTTGGTCGTAATTGGCCCATTTGTGCACCACTATTGAGACATTTTGTAACAACTACTAAGACATTTTGCCACAAGTACTGACATTTTTTAGTAAAATGACTATTGGTGTAAGAACATAGCGGGTATCGGGTGAGCGTTTTGAAATGACACTTTTAGACCACTTTGCGCTCTACGATCCTTACAGAGAGATCCGTGAATACCCAAAAGCCGAAACCTTGGTTTTAAGCACTTCACTCACCTACAGAGGTACACCGAAAAAATTGGCAAAATCTGACTTACGGTTTAGGAGCTCTAGGTGCGCGAAGTTACCCTGAACGACTACTGAATGTTTTCCCCTAACTTGTTTGCAATTGTATATCTTTTTATGTAAAAAAAATAAATTACACACCTATGATGACGTTGCACTATACATCAGTTTTTTATTATTTACAATTTACTAATTAAATTTAGAATCCGCTCATTAGTAATAAAATTGGTAAAGGTATTCTAAACACTTATTGGAAAAATAAAGGAATATTTAAGCTTTGGTCATCATCTTTTGGGAATAGTGCAATGATAAGAAAAATTAAAGCAGTCAATTTCTTGATGGGAGCAATGGGAGCAATGTTTTTTGGTGTACTGAGATTGACGGGACTGGTTCTTTATTTGATGGAGCTTAAAGGAGCTCGTAGTCAATTTTTTAAGAAAAGCCTTTCCATTATCTACCACATAAATAATGAAAAGAGCTTTCAAATTTGGAAGAATCTTGCCCAAGAAGTGAGGTGCCCCTTTCATGCGATAATTGCTTGTCATTTCTTGGTTTGGTATTTTCCTAACGTTTAGTGTGCTTTATAATGCATGTCAATTCAATTGCTTTGAGGAAAAAAAAAAAATTATGTCTTAGGTTTAAATAATTGTGGGATCCACCCAAATACTTTTGAAATGTTATTACATATGGTTTAGTTCATAGACATGTATATGTTTAAAAAAAAACACTTGGTTTTGAAAAAAAAATATACAAATTTTAACTTAATTTGTGTATTATAAGTATCTAATATAAATTACTAATATTGAATTGAAGTATAGTAAATGCTAATAGTTTGTAGTATATTTGTCTTTGTTATTTTTGTAGAGTTATTGTTATTTTATTAAAGATATTTTGTACAATAATTTTTTTTTCTTTGTGATCAACATCTCAATTCTTCACAAAAAGAAACAACAATATTATATTGTATCATTCTTATACATGAATGATTGTTTCTTAAACAACATATTATTCTATTTTACATTATATTATATTTCCCCTTTTACATTATATATATTAAACAAATAGAAAGAAAAAAGTACAATGAATAGATGTGAAAGCCTATCTTCCAAATCTAAATGGAGATAGGCTATACATACCCTTGTTAAATCAATTATATGTAAATGGAATAATAGACTAAAAAATATTTATATATTTTTTCAACATAGATTTACCTAATATTTTTTTTACCTATTTTATTTATAAAAACAATATCCTCTATTTTGGAAGGATGTAATAAGTAACTCGCGAAGTAAATCTAAAGTTAGAGGGTGCTTAGTTCGTAATAATGGAGGAAGATAACCATTTTTATTTTGATTGATATTAGATGGGATCATATGTGATTTTTTTCCTTGCTAATATAATTTTATCTGCACTACTTCATATCTTCAATATTGGTGTTATCAAATTATTATAATTAATTTAATGCTATGATACTATTAACTAATAGTTTTTTTAGTCTTTTTGCACTATAATTTAAGTTAATAAATTCCTAATACCTTAATCATACACCCTTTTTTGTTATTTTCCATAAGAGTATTAAATACTTGAAAACACGCTACATTCTAATACCTAGTGAAGTACACACAAATGCTACTATAGATATTTATATGATTAGATTATCTAATGCTTAATGGTTGATTATTTTTTATTGAGGTAACAACGAGTTTTGAAGGGGACCCCAAAACCCTTTACATACTAGGAGAAAGAAAGAACATTAAAAGCATCAAGAAGCAACGACTGCCTTAAGGAAATGACATAACCAAAAGAGGGCAAGCCCCAAGATAAAATAGTAAAAGAGCCATCCTCAAAAAAGAGCAGAAGGCGGCCAACACACTATCTATCAAACGGACACAAAAAATCACCCAGCAAAACAAATCAGACCAACATTTTGAGGAATCCTCAGAATCCACCAGCAGGGTCTGAATCTTCTGGATAGATTCCTTTAGACTCATCAGATCTTTAGGCTAAGCTCCCATTTTCTTCTTTGTGCTTCCTCTGGTTGTGGACCTGGGGCCAGAAGTCTTCTCATCCTGCTTCATTGCATCATCATCAATGGTAATAACAATTTTATCCATATGATTTCCTTCTAGCGGAGCATACAACACATTAACGTTGGTAACAGTAGCTTTCATACCCTCGTAGTAATAGTTTCTCATTGCTAATAGCTCTATTGAGGATGGGGGTGAGCTTATCATCTATGATGCTAGTAATCTTCTCATTAAGCAAGATATAACTCTCAAAATCCTCAATAAAACCATTATTACCTTTGCCACTATACATAGCAACATCATTCCTTATTTTGTCCACCGTCTCTTTGAGCACCTCATTCCTTGCATCTAGAGCTCTGTACTTAATGCTCAAATCTTGGATTTCAAGAAACGCCCATTTGTCCAGGTTGAAGGCCAGGATAGCTTTTATTCTAGCCGCATTCAAAATGCTCGTATTGGTGACTCTTTTTGTGTTGAAATCCTCCATAGTCACGTTCACATAGGGAGTATTAGGATGTTTATCAGCCTCCCAACTAGCAGTCAAGACAAAAGTTTTGGAAAAAATATCCAAGGGATTAGTTCCCTTTTCCTCATCAACATGGGTCTCCATGCCCATCTCACCAATTTCTCCATAGTCACACTCAATCCTTTCTTTAGTCTTATTGTCGATGTTCTCATCTTCAACATTATCCTTAGCATCATCATCACCACTTCCCTCCTGGGCATTCTTCTGGAGATGCTCTAGAGCATTAAGAATATTTATAGCCTCCTTAGAGATCTCCTGTTGGGGGTCTTTCAAAGTATCATCTCTAGCCCTGTCTATAACAGACTTAGAAAAAATATTACATGTACCTTCCAGAATGGGAGGGCTAGTATTGTAGAGATGCATGTCAGACTCCTCTTCGTTCTCTTCCATGAGGTTTTCTTCCTTATCAAGAATCTCTTTATTGTTAGGCTAAATTTTATCCATAATTTCCTCCTCATAAATCTCATCATCCTTGTCATCATCAGATTTCATACCCTCAACCTCCTCAAAGATAGATATTGAAGCCTCTTCCTTCTCAGGTGGGGCCTGGTGATATTTTGGTGACTGATCATGTAGTAGATGTTGATATTGTGGCCCCATGTTGATATTCAGGAAAGAGATTTGCTTTTTCGGGAAAAAGAAGACTGACATTGTAAAACCCTAAAATGGTCGATTTTAGAGGTTGCCCTAAAACGCATGTTATAAGCGTTTGAGATGTATAATGCATTGTATCATCATGTATGTTTTTGCTGGATAATAAGAAAGGTTGGACGGCTGTGTAGGTGGACGTAGCCCAGGTTTTGGGTGAACCACGTTAAATCTGTGTGTTATCTGCGTTTAGTTTCTTTCTTCTACTGTTTCTACGTATAACTATTTATTCTTATATTGTTCCGATTCTGTCAAACCCTAACAGGGCCTTTATAGTCTTCTTGTTAGATAAAGGGGTCCCTTTCTTTCTAGGATTATTCTCTAGACTCTTTCTCTTCTTCTTACCAACTTGCTTAGGCACAGGTTCCAAAATCTTGTCGCTGGCATACTCAGCAATAAGAAAAATCAAACCTTCATGGAGGATAGGAGAATTGGGCTTGATTCTATTGTCCATAATATTCTTGTTCAAGGAACTCAACAGAAAATAGGGGAAAGAGACCCTAGTATTGTGAGAAAAATGATTAACAAGAACAAAATGGAAATTATAAACCCTAGAATATCTTCTGTCTAAGGTGAAATACTCCATGATAGCCTTGAAGAATTTAGCCCAGAGGAGCTTGATATTACTGATATTAACAAAGTAAACATTGCCCTTAACTAACATTGCCCTCTCTTCATTAGTTTTAGGGAAAACCTTAAAATCCTTATTACCAATTTTCCTATCTTTGAAGTAATTCATGCCTTCAACTGGAAGACCTGTTATCTCTGCTATAAGGTCCAAATTTAGATGAAAGGACTTACCCATAATGTGCACAACTCCATGATCCCAGCCAGAAGAAAACTCCATAGTAATATCTTTATTATTGCCATACAAGCGTTTCAGATACTGCCTGACTCTTCCCTTCTATAGTTTCCTCCAAAATTATTTTTGTTGCACCCATTTGCAGTCTGCGGGTTCCTCTCTCTTAAGATCCACTCCCATTTTGATGCAGAGGCACTTGTCATTAGTGCATGCATCTTGAACTCACCCATTACTCTTACCATCAAACATGATCCAAATCAATAAACAATTATTGGAGGCAATACATATAACATTAAAGAAAATTATATATGATAGGTTCCTCTACAAGATGTATTCCAAATACCCTTAACACATTCATGAAGGAAATTCATCACAAACTACCCTGCCAATGTCTCATACATAAACCCTTACACATTCATCTATAACTTTTGAATATGACATTATTAGGAAACTCCCTCTAGTGGGGATGTGTGTAATTAGGGTCCCTCCAACATATCCAAAATTCATAGAGATTTAACGGTTGGATTACACATTATGGTCTCTTCCTTGAGACCCATTTTTTTGTCATAAAATAGAGATATGCAAACAATTTATTGTCTTCTTGTTGCTAGGGCATCAAATATACTTCACAAAACAAACCAAATTATACCACAACAATTTCATATGAAACCTTTATGAATCTAGTTTCAGAATATGTAAGCCATTAACATTTACAATGGTTAAATCATTATATAATCACAAACCCTTGTCTGCAACTCCATTGAATACTGTTTAAAACTAATTTTCACCAAAATCTTCATAACTTTCACAAATCTTCATAAAAAAAGACTCAAACCAAAAGGAAATGAAAGGAAATTCACATATATTTCACATGAATCCAAATAGAGGTCTTAAATCTTCCATATACATCCTCACCAAATGTTGCATTATGACTATTTTCAGAAGAACTCAAAACTGCAATCAACAACTTTCACCAAAATGTCCATAACTTCTTCATTTCTAAATGAAATCACTCCAAACAAAAACAAGAAGGAAGATAATTAATCATAATATACAAAAATGATAATTTTGCATGGTTTACAGTATGTACATGGTCGTACAAGGTCTGGAAATAGAAAAGTAACAATAGAAACTATCAAAATAATAAACATTTTAATACATAAATTGTTCAAAATAGTTATCCTCCTCATTCCTAATTGGTTCGACCAAATACAACATTTTGTAGCCTCTTGGTAAGTTTATACCTTAAAAATACCTCCAAGACCTTTCAATTTCCCATTTACAACTTTTAATGCAATCTTGCATTATTGCATTTTTGCAACTTTTCATCTTCTTGACAACTTTTTATATAACTTTTGCATTTCTACACAAGTTACTTCCAAACTTTGTATGAACCCTCGTAACACACCAAAATGGAAAATAAATTACCAATTAGAACATTTTTACCCTTCCATGGGTATTTTACACAAATTTGACCAAATGACCAACCTAGGACCTTAATGGACAACTTTGACAAATGGCTTGCATAGCCTTTACATTACGATTCAATATGACTCCAAATAACACAATATGAGTTAAAATAACTAAATATCAATGAAATTGACCCTTTTATGATATTTTAGCTCATGTATCTACCTGGTGCTTGGTGACCGTGCACCATACTCTCAGATTTGAAAGTTTTCCAAGTCCTCGTGGAAAGGTAGGTATTAAGAAACTATTAAGTGTTGCCTTCAAGTGCTTACAATAAGTAGCCCATCATTCATTTTCTGCTATACCTCACCTAGGAGTTCTCCTCTTTTCCTCTCACCCTAGTCTCTTTGCAAACCCCAGACCATCCATCTCACCCAATAGTGGATTCTAGAAGATGCCTCACCTTCTTTGTGCCATGCACCTTCTACCCAGCCTCAACCCCATGTTAGTAATAACTGAGAGAGAGAGAGAGAGGGGGGGGGGGGGGGGGGGGGGTTGAATCAATGGCCTCAAAAATTAATCCTTAAATCAACCCTTAAGACTTATTACCACTTTTAAGCCTCTGGTTATACTTAGTCCTACAAGATGAATGCCTTGAAATATTTATAACAATTTACTACTTGTCAGAATGCTTTGTAAAACCTTCTTTTGTATGTTTACCGATAAGCAGTCTTTCATTTACCGAAACACAGTAAATAGATAGAGTATACCGATCAATCCAGAATTGCATATGTGAAATATAAAATAGTAAAGTAATGAAACATAAACACATAACACATGGATTTTTAACGTGGAAACATTGTTAAGGGAAAAACCACTGGGACCGGTACCCCCAAATTTTGACTCTTCTGAAGTGAGCTTAGTCAAGAGCCAACCCTGTTAAAGGTTACAAACACACTATTAGGTGTGACCTTGTTAGAATATTTAAAGAATAGTTTGTCACCTAGTATCTGGCATCTAATGCTAGCATCCTTGATCAAATACTCACTTGGCCTGTCAATAGGTATCGGGCATATCCAATGCTACTTTCTATGATCAAACTTTTTGATACTCCTTGGGATGTATCTCAATTACAAAAGACTTTTAGGTCCTTCTCGGTTAAGAGACTTGATGCTTCAATGGTTAAACTGAAACATTAAATGATATGTTCACACATACAACTTTAATTGTAGATTTTTAGATCTATTATAAGTGCATTACCTCTCTGATCAATATAGTCAATTCAATACCTTTTCTCCACACTATTCTTCTCTATGATGTTGTCTCACTGTTCATCGGTGTCTGTAAAATCTAGTTCTTTCCTCAGCTTGTTGATCAGGTCTGAATGAAGACTTTCTTCTCCTTCAGAATCTCTTCAGTGTCTATTTTCTCTTCTCTTATTCACCCCACACAATTCATAATGAATTGGGTTTGTCTCTTTATAGACATGTTTCACCATTTTCTTGGCTTTCTTGATTCTTGGCGTGATCCATAATTCTCACCAATTAGATTTAAAGAAAAACACCATTTTTATCTCGTAGAGATCTTCTTCCCAACTGGACAAAGCAACTTTAAATCCTTTACTTATCCTTGGCATTATCTGGTCGAATAAAACAATGATAAGTATCAGTTAAGTCTATTTATAGCTCTTGACAGCAAAGCATTTTGTCTTTTCTGAACTCTCTGTTCTGTTGGTCAACACTTCAGTTAGTCATCAGTGATAACTGACTATTATGTTAGTGTAACTTTAGTTTTCATTGGGATCTCCATCCTTGTCTTTTCTGTTGGGCAACACTGTAATTTTGTCTATCGGGTTACACTGTGTTTTGTTCGTCGGGCAACACTATGACTTTTCTCATCGGTAATGATGTGCATTTGCTCGTCGGGTAACACTGTGACTTTGCTCTTTTACTCTAACCATTGGTCTACACTTCGTCGGTGTATACAGTCACTTTGTGAATACTTGACTTCTATACATTACTGATAGCATAGCCTTTGATTCATCAGTTCTTTGAATTCTTTGGCAGTATGTCCATGACCATATGGATTATATCAAGTTGACATCAATGACAATACAATACATTAACTGATTTAATGCCTTGCATGATCATCAACTTAACATCTTCAAACGTTCAATCAGTTATATTTCATCAATCTCTCCCTTTGGTATTGATGGCAACACACTACATTATCACACTATATTATTACTAATACAATATGAAATATAACATTTGAATTTCATCAAACTACCAATCTTATGTACTATAACCGATACAAATATCTGGTCCTCGGTAAGTTCATATAACTTGGATTTGATTCTTGCAACTTTCTTTCTATTTTTAATCCCTTCACCGGATAGATGTAGAATCTTTCTTTCTCTAATGTGACATGTGTTTCTTCTGTGTCAAACTCTCTCCCTTTCACTGTTCTCCTTTCTTTTGATGTCTCTTGTCAACAATTCTCTTCCTTTCTATGTACTCTCCCTTTCTTGTTACATCTCTCCCTTTGGATAATTTGATGGATATAATCTCTCTTTGAAGTGATATGAAGTGATAATATCTCTCCCTTAGGTGATAAGAAGTGATAATGGATATAATCTCTCCCTTTGACAACAATGCCAAACAAATATTTTTGATAGTAATGCCAAACAAATCCTTTTTATCCATAATATACTCCTTGAATTTCCCAATCCACAGGTAATACAATAACTCTGGTGCTCGGAGTAGATAAATACCTTGTTGTGTATAGATTTATCTTTGAAGTCCATTTCTTTGCTTGCATCAACATGAATGATATTCTGATAATATTTAGGCTGATGCAGCCTTTTAGTAATTTTACTGACCAGTAGACAAGGGTCAGAACCCTAGTCTCTTTCTCAAGTACTCAAATGCATCCTTGGGCAGTGGCTTGGTGAAGATATCGGCCAATTGTTCTTTAGATTGGACATACTCAAGTATCACCTCTTTTGCTTGAACTTGTTCTCTCAAATAATGATACTTGATGGAAATATGATTTGTTTTAGTATGCATGACTTGATTCTTGGAAATGTTTATTGCACTTGTATTATCACAGTAGATAATTACTGGCTCAAGAATTTTCATATGCATACCTTCCAGTAACTATTTGATCCATGCAATAGTTGAGCAGTTTGCAGCAGCAACAACATACTCTGCTTCTGCAGTAGACTGAAAGATGCATCCTTGATTCTTGTTGATCCATGTGACAAGTCTGTCACCCATAAAGAATACTCCTCAAGTTGTGCTCTTCCGGTCATCAATATTTCTAGCCCAATCAGTGTCGGTAAAGACCTTAAGTTCAAATTTTCCTTCTCTTCTATACCATAAGCCATATTTCTTGGTATTCTTTAGATATCTTAGGATTCTTTTCACAGTAGTCATATGTGATTCTCTGGGATTAGTATAAAATCTAGCAACTATTCCTACTGCATGTGCAATATCTGGTCTAGTATGTACAACATACATGAGTTTTCCAATCCTTGATATGTACAAAGTCTGATTTACCTCTGATGACTTGTCCTCCTTTGTTAGCTTACATCTAGTTGCCATCAATGTTCCAACTATTTTGGACTCTTCCATCTTGAATATTTTTGGTACTTCTTTAATGTATTTGGATTGTGTAATGAAAATACCTTCATCTTGTTGCATGATCTGTAGACCAAGAAAGAGCTTGATCTCTCCAAACATAGATATCAAATTCTTTGCACATTTCATTTGCAAATGATTTTCATAGCATATCATTGCCTCCAAATATGATGTCATCAACAAATATCTCAACAATCAAAATGTTAGCATCAATATCTTCCTTCAAATAAAGGTTACTATTTTCACTAGTCCTTACAAATCCAATACTTATAAGATAGGAATGAAGTCTTCTATACCAGGCTCAAGGTGCTTGTTTCAATCCATACAAGGCTTTGTGTATTCTAAATACCATGTCCCTCTTTTCTGGATTAACAAACCCTTGTAGTTGTTCAATGTATACCTCTTCTTCAAGTATTTCATTTAGGAATGTAGACTTGAAATCCATTTGATATACCTTGAACCCTTTACATGCAGCATAAGCAAGTAATATTGTCACTCCTTCTAGCCTAGCAACGGGTGCAAAGGTCTCTCCATAGTCAATCCCTTCTTCTTGTCCATACCCCTTGCATACTAGTCTTGCTTTATTTAGATAGTGACTTCTCCATTCTCATTTAGTTTATTCCTGAATATCCATTTTGTATCGATGACATTCTTGTCATTTGGTCTCAGTACAAGTATCCATGTCTTTTTTTTCTCAATCTACTCAATCTCTTCATTCATAGCACTAATCCATTCATCATTATCAAGTGCAGCATTGACAAATTTTGGCTCATAATCACAAATAAGACATCTTGTATTAAGAGACTTACTTCTTCTTCTCATACCAGCTTTCTTGTCTCCAATGATCTGGTTCTGTAGATGGTTCCTTTTGACATATCTGGAAAGTACAGGTTTAGATCTTTGTCTATCATCTTGATCATCATTTTGTCCTTCATTCTATTCTCCATCACTTTGTGCATTATTTTGAGCAATATCTTGATTGTTGGTATTTGCAGCCTGATGCTCGAGTGTAATGATCTGTTGCTCGAGAGCTCTACATTGTTGGTCAGGTAGAGTGCTAGGTTCTTCATTGTATACAAACCTATTGTAGTCCTCTGGTTCTTTTGTGCTTTCCTTTTCATTCTTCTCTGCAAATTCATCTATCTGTACATTTGCACTTTCAACAATTTTGTTAGAGGCTTTATTTAGACATTTATAATCCTTTCTCTTGGTGGAATACCCTAGAAAGTTTCCTTCATCACTCTTGGAGTCAATCTTTCCATTTCTATCATCTTTTAAGATATAAGATTGACTACCAAAATTTTTGAAATAACTCACATTGGGTGTGTATCCATACCAAAGCTCATAAGGTGTCTTCTTGGTGTCTTTCTTTAGTTGTACTCTATTTAGTGTGTAAACAACAATATTGACAGCTTCCCTCTAGAAGATTTGGGTGATGCCTTTCTCTATCATCAATGTCCTTGCACAATCAACTATGGATCTATTCCTTCTTTCAGCAATTCCATTTTGTTGTGGTGTTCTTGGTGCAGAGACCTATCTTTTGATTCCATGCTCATTACAAAATTTAGTGAATTCATCTTAGATAAATTACCCTCCTCTATCTGATCTTAAGCATTTCAATTCTTTACCACTTTGTTTTTTAACCATTGCCTTGTACCATTTAAACATCTTGAATGCTTCAGATTTATCTTTGAGAAACATAACTGTCATCATTCTAGATTAATCATCAACAAAGAGAATAAAATATCTGATGAAGGGGACTCCCTTTAATACCACAAATACACAATAGAAATAGAGAGAAACAACAGAAATTTCCAAGAATAGAAAATTAAACCACTTGATGAAGGGGACTCCCCTTAATACCATAAATACACAATAGAAACAGAGAGAAACAACATAGATTTGCAAGAATACAAAATTGGCTTCTTATTGGCTCCACAAATGTGGAATTACAAACTTCAGAATTACAATATCAAAAGCCACATGGGCATCCCTTACAATAATTTGTAGGACAAATCCTCCAATAACCACCCCGAACTGCCTTAGAAAACACTACGGGCCTTCCTTAAATATGCAATTTTCCACCGCCTGAGAAGGTTCTGGAAATCTAGCCATTAAGACCGACTACCCTTAGCATTTAATTATTTTTCACTTTTATTACAAAAGGGTCGGCTTTAAATATTTACAAAATATGAGATTAGGTAGCCCAACTTCCGAAAGCCATAACTTTTGAACCGTAGCTCCAATTGGCTATTATAACCACTTTCCAGAAAGGGGAGATCGCGATCTACAGTGGTTGACAAGAAAAGTGGTAATCAACAAGGGGTTCAACTTCGATTCGGAGCCTCTAAGGTCCTGAAAATAGAGCTCAAAGGTTTCGCACCCTAAAATCTCAACAGTAAATCCTTAATAACTTCGCCAATACAGATGCTATGGAAATGAAACTCAACTGGCATGCTTATATGACTAAGATGAACCTTCACCTGAAAAATCAGAACATTCCGAGTTCAAGTGGCCAAATTACTAAAATAAGCAAGTTTCCAAACATAGCAGCTTTGTACAAAATAGCCCTTATTGAATAGAAAACACATATTTTTGGGTGATGCAAGATTTCCCTTACACCCAGGATGCTCCTGCATCAATATCTATCTCAATAATAACTCTTTGTCCTCATAGGTCCACATAAATTAGCATGGACTAATTCTAGAATGGCATCAGATTTATGGGTTTTGCTTTTGAAACTAGACTTTGTCATCTTAGCTTTTTGACAATTCTTACACATGATATTGTCAGTCTTGGTCATCATCGGTAAGCCTCTTACATTTCTCTTTTTTCTTATCTTTATCATGTTGTCAAAGTTCACATAACACAATCTTTTGTGCCACAACCATATGTCTTTGTTTCTAGCCATTAATCAAGTGGTGTCAGTATCATTCAGATAGAATAAGTTACCTTTTGTCTTCTCACCGGTACCAATCAGATTTCCTGATTCATTGAAGATCTTTGCCTTCTTATTTTCAAATGCTACTCTGTGACCTGAATTATTCAACAGAGAAGCACTCAATATATTATAATTCAATCCTTTTACCCAATAAGCATTTTCACATTTTATCAGGTTATTCAACATTATAGTTCCTCTACCTTCAACTGGACAATGTGTGTCATTACCCATTCTTACTGAACCACCATTGTAGTATTCAGAAGTCTCAAAATTTTGTTTGTCACCGATCATACAGTGAGTGCATCCACTATCTATGATCCATACTCATTTTTACTAACTTTATATATGAGTGTAGTTTCTAAATACCTTTCTTCATCATCATCTGAATCATCTTTTATTGCCACAAACACCATCTCGATGTCTTCATCAAATTCGATGTCAGTATCATCATTTTTGCATTTTGCTAGGTAAATGGTCTTCTTTCCTTTGTCCTTGTAGTCTCAGGTATCTCTTCTTTCTCGTTGTCGGTTTCTTCTGTAATCACCTCTGTCACACTTCTTTTCAAATGACCTGTCATTACTTCTGTCATATTTTCTTCTGTAAGGACATCTTGCAGCAAAGTGTCCATGGTGCAAGAGCACACCTAGGCTAACCTCCATGTTTTTAATCATTTTGGATTGTACTTGACATTGGCCAAGTCAATATATTTGGGTTGTTTCTAGACCTTATAAGGTCATGTCAATGTGGGCTAGGTGAGTTAGTCATTAGGACTAAGGTCACAATAATAGCCATTATTAGTAGTTTTTCTTTTACTTAGGCTTAGTTGCTAAATGTTGGATTTGAGGCATGAATGTGTCCTAAACACATAAATGAGGACATAGAGATGCCTTGAGGCCTTTAATGATCTTGGATCCTTGAAATAAAGAGGTTAGAGGTCCTAGAAATGAGGAAAGTGGCATAAAAGGAAAGATGCCAAAAGTTGCTAGAATGTTGCTATGACAACATTTGCAATTATTGCAAATGTTGCATGCAACTCAGTTACCTTGGATCCCCCTAAAAAATAGGAGTGGGGAATCGACCAACAAGGCCTAGAATGATGGAAGAAGGCATCTCATGGATAGAGAGACTCGAATCACAGGAGTTAGTCATTCATTGTAACAAGTTTGAAAGAGAAATACAGTCTGGAATTCTGTGTTTTCAGAAATCCTGAGCATTTCATTGTGACAATGATACTTTATGGATTGAAAGCTTCAAAATAAAGATTGTTTTGTTTTCTTAAGATAGTTTGGAGTGTTTTTCATTCAGTAGTCAATTTTCTTTGTGGTCATTTAAAGTCTTGTATAAATTGTTGTGTTTAGAGAGTCTACTGGTCCTATCTTGACCAGTCAGTCTAATCATGGCTCCCCCATGAAATATAGCCATGGGAAATACCTAAGGATAGATGGATATGTTAGGGTAGTCAGTAGTGTACATATGTTCAGGATTAGGAGTCTTAGAAAGATGGAGAGCTATTTTTACTACTAAGCCCTAGGCAAGTTGACAGTGCCCGGTTAGTGGTTTAGGATAGAAGAATTGACATGTTTCATACAAGGGAAGAAAGTAATATACAGAATAAGTACAATTCTAGTTAGGGTTTATTCATATGTTGACATGTTGTGATGTTCGAGTTCATACCAATCACTGAGACCAAGTTTTGAAGAAGTTTTCAACTAAGTTGCAGTTAGTCCTAGAAATTAGGCCTATTAGCCCTATTGGACCTAGATTGTAGGAACCCTATGTACGGAGGACTTCTAAGACCAAAACATTCAAAATATCTTGTAAAAGGATAAAGGGTATCTGGATATGGTCTTAGATTTTCAAGTTCTTTGAGAAAGTTTTAAAAGAAGTGGGAAAAACTCACTGTGAAAGGCTACAAGGAATTAGGCCTTCTTGTGACAAAATTGTGAACTCGATTGCAAAGAGTGAAGAGATCCTTAAAAATGGATTCCATTGGGATCAAATGCAAT
>MU227856.1:330138-349607 GCA_018584345.1 Thuja plicata
TAATCATTATTTGGATTATAGTTATTCAGTTCATTGTTTATAGTTTTGTGCTATCTTATCTATCTATTCATTTCAAATTACATACACATTTACTAAACATTCTTTCAATTACTTAAAGTATTTCAGTTTACAGTACACGATATATTGCTTCCTGTTAGATTTCTTTCAAGTTCCTTGCCACAATTGAGAGAGAAGGTTGAAGTGTTTCTTATCTACCATAAAAATCCTTGCAACTTGAAGGATAAGTCAAGGTATAGGCCTACCAGCCTTGGTTTTGCAGAGCCAGAATTGCAGAAGTTCCAACCTTGCCTTGGTTGTGACTTGTTAGTTGGCCAAATCACTTGGTTTTCCCAACATTGGATTGGCAAGTCCATAGGAAATCCAATCTGTCGATTTGAGCACCAACAAAGTGAAGGCAAGTGGATATGCAGATGAATTTTCTTGTGCAATGCAAGAAATACATGATATAGTCCAGAAAGCTTTGACTGAGAACACCTTGAAACACAAAACCAAGGTTGATGGGAGTAGAAGAACAATTCAGTTCAATGTGGGTGACTTGGTGATGGTACATCTAAAAAAATCAACACTTCAAAAGGGAGCCCCTCACAAGTTGTAGATGAGAAGGATAGGTCCATGTCCTATCTTGGCTAAGTATGGTGAAAATGCATTCAAAGTTGAACTCCTAGAAGACAGTGGATTGTCACCTATTTTTAACATTGCAAACTTAGTCCATTACAAAGGACCACAAAAAGATATGGATCAGAATCTCCAAGAAGTGATCAGAGATGTGGAAGATCTAAAATTACCCTCTGCTACAGTCATAGGAGCTGACAGTATACTGGATACTAGAATCTACAAAAATACCATAACCAAAGAGTATAAGGAACACTTGATCAAAAGACATGATCAAACCAATGCTGATGCAGTATGGGTCAAAGAATCAGATTTCAAGAAGATGGGGATTGATCCAAGCATCCTCAATCCAAGGGTGGATTGATATTTTTTTTTTTGGGAGGATGGTGCAGGAGCACACCTAGGCTAACCTTCATGTTTTTAATCATTTTGGCTTGTACTTGACATTGGCCAAGTTAAGATAGTTGGGTTGTTTCTAGACTTTAGAAGTTCATGTCAATGTGGGCTAGGTGAGTTAGTCATTAGGACTAAGGTCACAACAGTAGCCTTTGTTAGTAGTTTTTCTTTTACTTAGGCTTAGTTGCTAAATGTTGGATTTGAGTCATGAATGTGTCCTAAACACATAAATGAGGACATAGAGATGCCTTGAGACCTTTAATGCTCTTGTATCCTCAAAATAAATAGGTTAGAGGTCCTAGAAATGAGGAAAGTGGCATAAAAGGAAAGATGCCAAAAGTTGCTAGAATGTTGCTATGACAACATTTGCAATTATTGCAAATGTTGCATGCAACTCGGTTACCTTGGATCCCCCTACAAACTAGGAGTGGGGAATCGACCAACAAGGCCTAGAATGATGGAAGAAGGAATCTCATGGATAGAGAGAATTGAATCACAGGAGTTAGTCATTCATTGTAACAAGTTTGAAAGAGAAATACAGTCTGTAGTTTTGTGTTTTCAGAAATCCCGAGCATTTCATTGTGACAGTGATACTTTATGGATTCAAAGCTTCGAAGATTATTTTGTGTTCTTAGGATAGTTTGGAGTGTTTTTCATTCAGTAGTAAAGTTTTATTGTGGTCGTTTAAAGTCTTGTATAAATTTTTTTGTGTTTAGAGAGTCTACTGGTCCTGTCTTAACCAGTCAATCTAGTCATGGCTCCCCCATGAAATCTAGCCATGGGAAATACCCAAGGATAGATGGATATGTTAGGGGAGTCAGTAGTGTACATATGTTTAGGATTAGGATTCTTAGAAATATGGAGAGTTATTTTTACTACTAAGCCCTAGGCAAGCTGACAGTGCCCGGTTAGTGGTTTAGGATAGAATAATTGACATGTTTCATGGGTATGTGCAAGATCATTGTATGCCAAAAAGTGGCGATGTGAAAAAGAATTCCTGATTGGTAGAATGATTAAAAAATAGCTATAACTTTCAAATGGTTTATTATTTTTTAAATATGAAACATGTGTCACATTCTATGCTTCACCTACTACAAGAAAAAAACAAAAAAAATTCAATTTGATGATGTTTAGACTAAGTTAAGGTGGTCAGACATGAGAGTTTTTATATTCTGAAAAAGTTGTAGAAGAAAAATCATAATTAATTATTTACTTGGAAACAAATTAGAAACAAATGTGTGTCACATCCAGACATTAATCTACTACTTATATCTAGAATCTAGTAAAAAAATATTATCATTTGATTGTGTTTAAGGTGGTCAGACATATGCCTACTTCTTATCTTTTTAGTCTTGATTGATAGACTAATTGAAAAATAGCTTTAAATTTCAAACGATATAACCTTTTTTGAAATCCAAAACATGAGTCACATTCTATGCTTTTCCTACTATAATTAAAATCTAAAAAAAATCAATTTGATGAATTTTAGACTAAGTTAAGGTGGTCAGACACGAGATTTTTTATATTCTAGAAAAGCTGTAGTAGAAAAATAATAATTAATTATTTACTTGGAAAAAAATTACAAAAAAATATGTGTCACATCTGAACATGAGTCTACTACTTATATCTAGAATCTTGTAAAAAAAATATTGTCATTTGATTGTGTTTAAGCTGGTCAGACATACACCTTCTTCTTATCTTTTACCTGAAATTTTCATACTTCTGCATTGAAATTTGAAATTTAACCATGTATAGATTTATTTTTTTAAGAAGGGATAGTATTTTAGAAACTAGATTCAATTTTCTATAGATTCTCTTCTTACACATTTTTGATATAAGATTGATAACTTGTCCAAATTTTTACGTCAACTTTCCTACCCCTGATTTTCTGAATTTTCATTGCCACTTAAGGCCTAGTTTGGCATACCATGATCCTGCACATACCCTCATACAAGGGAAGAAATTAATGTATGGAATAAGTATAGTTCCAGTTAGGGTTTAGTCATACCTTCACATGTTGTGATGGTTGAGTTCATACCAATCACTGAGAGCAAGTTTTGAACAAGTTTTCAACTAAGTTGCAGTCAGTCCTAGAAATTAGGCCTATTAGCCCTATTGGACCTAGATTGTAGTAACCCTATGTACGGAGGAATTATAAAACCAAAACCTTCAAAATATCTTGTAAAAGGATAAAGGGTATCTGGATATGGTCTTAGATTTTCAATTTCTTTGCGAAAGTTTTGAAAGAAGTGGGAAAAACTCACTGTGAAAGGCTACAAGGAATTAGGCCTTCTTGTGACAAAATTGTGAACTCGATTGCAAAGAGTGAAGAGATCCTTAAAAATGGATTCCATTGGGATCAAATGCAATGTCTACATGATTATGGACACCCATGTAAGTGATTCATGAGTGTTAAAGTGGAAAGTGGCACTTAGACTCTTCTAAGTGTAGTGGGAAAAGTGAAGATTTGAACTAACAAAAGGTGTTAGTCTTTCAAGGTGAAGCACATGAGTGGAGAACTCTTAGAGAAAAGTTGGAATTCAACTTAGTTAATCATCTAAGCCAATCAAGACCTAGAGGAGATTAGGTTCGTAGAAGAGGCAAGCTAAGGTCTCTTAGGTGAAGTGCTAGCAAGCCTTAGAATGCTCACATCAGTCCAATCTCTTTACAATTAAAACAAACAAGTGGTAATTTACCTTTGTATTTACCTTTGCCTCTCTGCATTCTTCTAGCCATAAGTGCTTCAATTTCATCAATAACTTCTTCTTCACTTTTACTATCACTATCGTTTCTCGTAGTGTGTTTATGACTTGATTTACTTATTCTTAAAGAAGATTTGAATGCAGAATCTATGTTTGGCAAGACACTATTATCAAAATTGTTCATCTCAAATGAAATTAGTCTTCCAATCAAACTGTCTAGAGTAACATTGCTATTTTCTACTGCTCTCATTTCTTGTATGGAAGATACTCTAATAGCATAAGTAGACAGTAAGGTTCTTAGAATTTTACTTACCACTATATCTTCTTCTAGTACACCTCCAACTCCTCGGATTGCATTGACCACCTCTTTGATTCTTGTGTTGTACTGTGTGATGTTTTCACCTTCTTTCATTTTGAGATCATCAAAATTTCCTCTAAGGATTTCTACCTTGGCTCTCAAAACATTCTTGTCACCACCATGTACAAGCATCAATTTGTCCCACATCTGATTTGCAGTCTTGTAGGTTTTGACATCTTCAAATTCAGCATTGGAGAGTGAGGAAGCAAGTTCTATCATCATGCAGTTGTGCTCATGCTTCTCTCTCATTTTTTCAACTATGGGTGATCCTATGATATTCAGTATCTAAGTATTGAGTAACATCATTCCCAATACCTGATAAGTGGAGTCTTATTATGCTCTGCCATGAATCAAAATTGTCTTTGTTCAACTTGGGCACATCTCATCTTTTCATCTTTTGATCTTTAGCTTAGGTATTGAAACCTTCCTTCTAAGAACACAAGCTCTGATACCAATTGTTAGTAATAACTGAGAGGGGGGGGGGATGAATCAGTAGCCTCAATAATTAATCCTTAAATCAACCCTTAAAACTTATTACCACTTTTAAGCCTCTGGTTATACTTATTCCTACAAGATGAATGCCTTGAAATATTTATAACAATTTACTACTTGTCAGAATGCTTTGTAAAACCTTCTTCTGTATGTTTATCGATAAGTAGTCTTTCATTTACCGAAAGACAGTAAATAGCTAGAGTATACCGATCAATCCAGAATTGCATATGTGAAATGTAAAATAGTAAACTAATGAAACATAAACACATAACACATGGATTTTTAACATGGAAACCTTGTTAAGGGAAAAACCACTTGGACCAGTACCCCAAATTTCACTCTTCTGAAGTGAGCTTGGCTAAGATCCAACCCTATTAAAGGTTACAAACACAATGTTAGGTGTCACCTTGTTAGAGGATTTAAAGAATAGTTTGTCACCTGGCATCTAGCATCTAATGCTACCATCCTTGATCAAATACTCACTTGGCCTGTCAACAGGTATCGGGCATAACCAATGCTACTTTCTATGATCAAACTTTTTGATACTCCTTGGGATGTATCTCAATTACAAAAAACTTTTAAGTCCTGCTCGGTTAAGAGACTTGATGCTTCAATGGTTAAACTGAAATATTAAATGATCTATTCACACATACAACTTGAATTGTAGATTTTCACATCTATTGTAAGTGCATCACCTCTCTGATCAATATAATCAATTCAATACCTTTGCTCCAAATTTTTTTTCTCTGTGATGCTATCTCATTGTTCATCGATGTCTACAAAATATAGCTCTTTCCTCAGCTTGTTGATCAGGTCTGAATGAAGAATTTCTTCTCCTTCAGAATCTCTTCAGCATCCATTTTCTCTTCTCTTGTTCACCCCACACAATTCGTAATGAATTGGGTTTGTCTCTTTATAGACATGTTTCACCATTTTATTGGCTTTCTTGATTCTTGGTGTGATCCACAATTCTCACCAATTAGATTTAAAGAAAAACTCTTGTTTTATCTCGTAGAGATCTTCTTGCCAACTGGACAAAGCAACTTTAAATCCTTTACTTATCCTTGGTATTACCTGGTCAAATAAAACAATGATAAGTATCAGTTAAGTCTATTTATAGCTCTTGACAGCTAAGCATTTTGTCATTTCTGAACTCTGTGTTCTGTCGGTCAACACTTCAGTTTATCATCGGTGATAACTGACTGTTCCATCGGTGTGACTTCAGTTGTCATGGGGATCTCCATCCTTGTCTTTTCTGTCGGACAACATTGTAATTTTGTCCCTCAAGTTGCATTGTGTTTTGCTCGTCAGTCAACACTATGACTTTGCTCTTTGGCAATGTTGTGCATTTTCTCATTGGGTAACACTGTGACTTTTCTCTTTTACTCTGACCATTGGTGTGCACTTCGTCGGTGTATATAGTCACTTTGTGAATACTTGACTTATATGCACTACTGATAGCATAGCCTTTGATTCATTAGTTCTTTGAAGTCTTTGGCAGTATGTCCATGACCATATGGATTATGTCAAGCTGACATCAATGAAAATACAATACATTAACTAATTTAATGCCTTGCATGATCATCAACTTAACATCTTCAAACATTCTATCAGTTATAGCTCATCACCCCATTGGAGAATGGTCATGACAAACCTCTCATGTATGCCCACACAAAACTAACATCAACATGCATCTTGATGGGTAAGCACCTGCAACCACAATGCATTAGCAAAACCAAAATGACACCAAACTTCTTATCCCAAATCTTTTGTTGGCTCTGATATCAATCTGATACAGAGGCACTTGCCACTAGTGCATTTATCTTGAAATCACCCATAACTCTTAGGAACAAACATGGTCAAAATCAATAAAATATTATAGGAGGAAATACATAACATTATATATGATAGTTTCTTCTACAAGTTGTATTCCAAACACCCTTAACACATTCATGAAGGAAATTCATCACAAACTACCATGTCACTGTCCCATACATAGACTCGTAAACAATCATCTATAACTTTTGAATAAAATACTATTAGGAAAATACCTCTAGTTCAGATGTGATTAATTAGGGTCCCTCTAAAATATCCCAAATTCATAAAGAGCCAACAGTTTTATTACATATTATGGTCTATGCACTGAGACCCATTTTGTTGTCATAAAACAAAGATATGCAAACAATTTACTGTCTTCCTACTACTAGGGAATCAAATATCTTTCACAAAACAAAACCAAATTATACCAAACCAATTGCATATGAAACCTTTATGAATATAGTTTCAAAATATGTAATCCATTAAACTTTACAATGGTTAAATCATTATATAATCACAACCCCTTGTCTGCAACTCCATTGAAGACTCTTTAAAACCAGTTTTCACCAAATATTCATAACTTTTACAAATCTACATAAAAAATGACTCAAACCAAAAGGAAATCAAATTTTATTCACATACATTTCATATTAATCCAATTATAGGGTTTAACTCTCCATATGAATCCACACCAAATGCTTCATAATGGCTATTGTTAGAAGAACTCAAAATTGCAATCAACAACTTTCACCAAAATGTCCATAACTTCTTCATTTCTCAATGAAATAACTCCAAACAAAAACAAGAAGGAAGATAATTCATCATAATATCTAAAAATGATAATTTTACATGGTTTCCATGCCATACATGATTTTACAAGGCCTAGAAATAGAAAAGTAACAATAGAAAATATTAAAATAATAAATTTTTTAAAACACAATTTTTTCAAAATAGTTATCCTCCTTCTCATTCATGCTTAGTTTGACTTTGTGTAGCCTCTTGGTAAGTTTAGACCTTACAACGACCTCCAAGACCTCTCAACTTCCCATTTACAACTTTTAATGTAATCTTGCATTATTGCATTTTTGCAACTTTTCATCTTCTTGACAACTTTTTATGTAACTTTTGCATTTCTACACAAATGACTTCCAAAATTTGTATGAACCCTCCTAACACACCAAAATGGACAATAAATGAACAATTAGAACATTTTTACCCTTCCATGGGTATTTTACACAAATTTGACAAAATGACCAAACTAAGACCTTAAGGAACAACTATGACAACTTTTACAAATGGCTTGCATAGCCTTTACATTATGATTCAATATGACTCCAAATGACACAATATGAGTCAAAATAACTAAATATTAGTGAAATTGATACTTTTATGATATTTGACCTCCTATAGCCACCTAGTTCTGGGTGCTCCTGCACCACATTTATTCCTTCATAGGAATAAGCTCCATAATGCCCTTACTAGTCTTATGCACAGCCAAGTTGATAGCAGAGTTTCTCAAAACAGGCACAAAGAGATCATAATGAAAAGCCTTCAACGCAAGAGCTATCTTAAACAACCAAAAAGCGTGTGTTAAGATACAATGGTTAATGATAATGCACTCTGCCTACCACTTCACTTCATTCATACTTAAAATCTATCTCATATCATTCACAATCATCATTACTTCGAATGGTTCCCTCCTTTTGGTTAATATTGGAATCATATATGAGCTTATTAATATCATCATTGATATTTTTTATTCCAAGCCACTTGCAGGTGATGTCATCTTTAACCCTAAAGTTTTCTAACCCATCCACAACCATATTAGTTTCTCGATAATCATGGGTTATGTAGACCTTTTCAAATTTGAGAGCTATGACATTAATTGTGTCTATTATATGCTCTATAGTCCATGAGTGTTTACTTGAACCTTTAATATTATTAATGATATTGAGAGAATCTCCTTCCAGCCACAGGTTCTTACAACCCACTTCATCTGCTAGCATGATAGTATTGAGAGCCACCATAGCTTCATCTCTATTATTAGATTGCAATCCCAAAGGAAAAGACACATCACCTACACAATTACTAACCCAGTCTCTAATGATGCCACCACCGCTTGCCTTTCCCGGGTATCCCTTAGTATCCCCATCGAATTTAGCTTTGAACCAGCCATGGGGAGGGGAAGACCATTGGGCACCATCTCTAGGATGAGGAATTTTAGAATAGGTAGAGCTAAACTGCCATTTTTTGATGTTATCAAAATCTGAAAGAGAAGACCTCAGAGAAGGATTGTTGTTGACCATAACAATGAAGCTCTCCTCCACCCCTCTGCAAATTTGATTTCCAACCACATTAGCTTTAACATATTTGTCTCATAACACTCTATTATTTATCTCCTTCCAAATTCCCTAGCTAAAATGAGGGAGAAGCAGATCCCAGAAATGTATACCTAGCTTGTTGGAATAAGGACAACTTCATTGAGTAATAAAATCCTATCATAAGAGAGGAAAGTACTAGCAAAGGTTCCATTTTCTGAAAATAATCTCCCAAACCAAATGGGAATAGGAACAATGCAACATGATGTGATCACAAGATTCAACCTCCTCCATACAAAGAAAGCATCTATTAGGAAAATAGAAGCCCCTTTTACAAAGATTATCTAAAGTCGGAGCTTTATTCTGGGCTAAAATCCAAAAAAAAAAAATTAATCTTAGGGGTGAGAAATTTATACCAAACCTTCGAATAAAGAGGTCTAACATCACCTGAGATAAGAAGATCATAGGCCGAGGCCACAGAGGAGACACCATCCAGTTTAGGCGCCCAAATAAGTTTGTCATGGTTGTTTTCATTGACAAATAAGGTTTGCAGCATAAGATGAAGAGGTAAGAGCTTTCTATTAATTTCTCCCAAGTTGATCCACTTTTTCCCTCTCCAATAGTCATTTACTTTATCCACAATAGTTTCTTTGCATCTAACAATTATTTGGCTCTAGTATTGGTTGCTTGAGAGAGGGTTCATTTGAAGCTAGCAATCCTCCTAGAAGTCAATTTTCCTACCATTTCCCAGTTTCCATCTAGAACCTTTAGTTATCAAGTCCTTAGCATAGAAAATAATGTTCCATATATAGGATCCTTGGACTTGCTCTCCTGAAAGGACAAAGTGTTCTAGTTTAGGATAGTTAAACATGTATTTATTTCTGATAATTAAGTTTCATTCTTTTCTTTCCCCAAATATACACCATATTTATTTAGCAAGAAGGGCTTTGTTGAAATTTTTAATAGTTCTCAGACCAAGTCCTCCTAAATTTTTTGGCTTGTACACCCATTCCCAGGAAACTAGACTTAGTCTTTTCTTATCTTCCACCCCCAACCACAAGATTTTTTTTTGAATTCTTTTAATCAACATAGCAAATTTGTGGGGTATCTTAAAGAGACTCAACATATAAAATTGAAGGTTTTGCAGAGTAGACTTTAACAGTTGAACTTTTCCAGCATGACTTACAAGCACCCCTTCTAGCTAGCTAAATTTCTATTAAATCTTTCAATGATTGAATTCCAGAATACCTTAGGGGGTTTAGAGCTCAACAAAAATCCAAGGTAAGATGGGGGTAGGGTCCCAACACTGCAGCCCAAGATTTTAGAAATCTTTCTTTGTCTCTCCTCTGGGGTATTAATGAAGAAGATAGAGCTCTTGTCCCAGTTAATAATCTGGGTAGATGCAGAAGTGTAAGTGGTTAAATCCATCTTCTAGTTTCTCGTCTCCTTGATTAAACCTTCTCCTACCAGCTTACTAATGTATCTTCCCAGGCATTCAGCCAGAATAGAAAAAGAATAGGAGAAATAGGATCACCTTGTCTAAGACCCCGAGAAGGTCTAAATAAAATGGAAGACCCACCATTAACATTAACAAAAGAATAGACAATAGACATCAGTTGTATTATAAGTTTGATAACTCCCTTATCAAAGCCAATGGCTTCAAGAACATTCTACAAAAACTTCCAGTCTACTCTATCATAGGCTTTGGAGAGGTCCAACTTCGTTAGGAATCCTTGGTTATTAGTGGCTTCCAAACAATGAATATTTTCATTCACAATAATGATAGAAACCAATATTTATCTACCACAAACAAAACCATTCTACTGGGAGGAGATGATCAAAGGGAGGATATTCAGAATCCTCAAAGTTAACACTTTTTAGATGATTTTATAAAAGGAGTTGCAAAGAATTATAGGTGTAAAAGAATCAACATAATCATCTCCTGGCTTCTTAGGTATCAGCACCAGAAAAGTAGCATTAAGTTCCCTTAGGAGGGTTTTGGTACCAAAAAAAATCTTTCACCCCAACATTCACCTCTTTCCCCAGAATCCCCCAGTAATGCTGAAAGAAAAGCATAGGAAAACTGTCAGGGCTAGGAGACTTCTCACCCTCAAAGGAAAACACAACATTAATTATTTCCTTATCAAATGAAATAGCTTGTAATCTCATATTGGTATCTTGATCAATCAGTGAAGGAATAACAAACAAAATTTTCTCCTTGTCAGAAGACACCAAGTTAGGGTCTTTGGTTAAGAGAGTTGCAAAATAACTGAGCATTTCTTTTCTAATGTCTTCCTCCTTAACCATCATCTTTCCATTGATATTAAGGCAGGAGATTCTTTTAGTAGCCTTGTGCTTCAAGGTAGTCATATGGAAGAATCTAGTGTTTTTGTCCCCTGCCTTAAGCCAAAGAGCTCTAGATCTTTGTCTCTAGAAATTTTCCTTCTTAGATATGATATTATGATAATTTTACAGTAGATTATTTTCAAGACTTTTGAGATCCTTAGAGAGACCCTCAGTTTTGATTTGGTCTTGTATGTCCTTAATTTCAATCTGAATAGTACTTTTGGATAGGAAGATGTCACCAAAGACCTCTTTGTTCCAGGTCTTAATCTTTCTTTTGATATCATATAGTTTCTTTGCAACTCTGTACATAGTCCCCCCATCCACAAAGCAATTCCACCATTCACCGATACTTTTCTTTAAGTTGGGATGAATCATCCACATTTTTTCAAAATGAAAAGGGGAGTTTCTCTTACCACTCAAAGGGTTAGCAGAAAAAAATATAGGGAAGTGGTCAGATCCAATTTGCAACATAGAAGAGAGAGAACTGAAATACCTTGATATCCAGTTTGGAGAGATGAGACATCTATCTAATTTCACCTGAATAAGCTAAGCTCCGGTTCTCCTGTTAGACCAAGTATAAAAGATACCCTCCAGCTCCACATCCAGGAGAGCTTCATCATTTATATAGTCGATAAGGTCTGAGCTGCTATCCAAATATGAAGGCTTTCCTCCCCTTTTTTAGCCTCTTTCAACAGAGTATTGAAATCTCCCATAACCATCCAACATTTATCTTGATTATTCTTCCGCGGGTCCTTCAGGCTTTGCCAAAATTTTTGTCTACCTAATGTAGTATTAGGAGCATAAATATTCATTATAAACCAAGGAAATTGTCTCTAATATGGGTCATTTCACCATAATGATGTTATTCTCAACTTGTATAAGAGTGCAGTCTATAGAATTTTTATTCCAGAAAATCACCACACCTCCAGAGGCTCCATTTGAATCACTACCTATGCTACCCCTATTCTTGATGGGATGGATTTTTTCAACTTTCTCTCTAGACATTTTAGTTTCTTGTATCAAAAAAATATCTGGATTGCAATCTCTAACAAGTTTCCTTAAAACATCCTATTTATGAGGACTATTTAGTCCTCTAATATTCCATTAGATAATCTTCATTTATGATATGGGGAGCATACCTCAGGGATGGTGAGTTGGAAATCATTCATAATGTTCTGCTTTGCTTCCTGTTCTCTTACATTTATTTTTTATTTTCTACGTCTGAGTTCCCCTTAAGGATTTCCAACATCTGCCCTCTGTTGACATCTGGTTTGCACTCCTCCACGGGCTTGACTTTTGTTATTCTTTGCCGATCCAGGCATTGTGAATCTCTGATTCATCACATTACCTTTTTTAGTTGAATTTCTATGATGTTTCATTTCACTTGTCTCTATCCATTTTTCTTCTTGTATTACAGAGTTTACCAATCTCTCTTCCCTCCATAAATTAGATAATGATGACAGAGGGTCCTCATTCCCACTATCTTCGATAGTATCACTGTTTGATTTGCCATCTTGCATAATCGAACCTTGGGGGTTAAATTTTTTTAGATCAGAATCTTCCCTTACCATATCCTTAAAGGAGTCATCCACCCTAGAAACTGGAGTAGTAGCTTCCAGTTCCTGGGATCCCACACTTTCTAATCTCCTAGAATCAGAGAGGTTACCTCCTTTTTCTTGTAGACTTCAAGGTCTTTGCTGGTGTCAATATTTGGCAAGGGGTTCCCAATATCTTTAACCATAGCCCCTGGGTTTGCCTTATCTATGGGTTTGTCACCCTCAGGATGGACCCCCGCTGCCTCTTCAGCCCTTCCTCCCTGACCCTTATCTTCAATGGTTTTGTGCTTGTTATTACTATTTTGATGTTTTTCCACCCATTCTTTCTTTATATCATTCTTTTTTCCTTGAAACCTCTTAGTTTCCTTTTTTTGTTTGAGTGGGCATTGCTTCACCTAGTGTCCATATTTTTGTAGAAAAAACAAGCAAAGAGAATTGATTCAAATTATATAGGCTATACATATTTCCCCAGCTTGAAAATAATAGATATAACCTCAAGTAGGTTTTCATCTTGATGGAATTTCACACAAATTCTCGCTTAGACCAGCCTAGACCTTGCCACCATCATGGGGTCAATAGATAGGATCTCACCCAACACACCCGCCAATCTAGCAAAAACATCATCATGCCAGTATTCTAGAGGACAAATAGGAAAAGATTTTGACATTTAAATTGATTTTATGCTTGAAAAGCCACCAATATACCTATAGATATGATTTGAGGAATGGTTAGTTCCAAATATGGGGAAATCTATGGTAACTAGACCAACTATGGGGACAAGAACTCCCTCTGCACTTTTGGCTCTGCAAGACCAAGGCGGGTGTACCTAATCTAGCTTAATATTCAACACTTTACACTCCTCATGGTTTTTAAACAACATTAAAAATGATAAGAAAGGTAGAATGATAACCATTCATTCATTAGTTATCAATTATCATAAAGGACATACAACACATTTTACTAAAATGGTTTGAAATGATTTTGATTTATAAAAGGTAGAATATAGTCAAATACAACCAGACATACATCAGCATAAAAATACAAATCACTTACGAGTGCCTTATCCACTGTGCAATATCTTGATGCAGATGCAGAATACAAAGACCGACTACTGTCAAGGATTCAAAGCCATAAACACAACTAACCCAAACCAATACTTCTTATAGAATCCCTATGCAGACCAAAATGAATCTATGTTTTATCCATATCAACATTTAACTTGATCCTAGATAAAAACTAAGGAATAACTACATACACACAGATACAATCCATGCAATGAATCAAAAGATTAATAACTCAAGAAGTAATTATGAAGAAGAGACAAGAATCTAGGTATTTGCATTAAGTATGAAGAATCACACATCCCTATATATAATTTACTTCAAAATATACCACTCCAATAATAGAATAGACACGAGACTTTGTATTTCATATTTACATCACCTAGTACAGTTTGCTATATCCCTTGGGACCAAAGAAACTACAACCCCCTGTTGGAGGAACACAATTGGAGCCTCCTTTGGAGCCCAAAAAACATGGAACGACTACGAAAAAAATAAAATGAGAAGATATAGAAGGGGAAGAAAACAAAACTTCCACTCTGAGTGACACCTTTCTTCTCCCCTAATACATCTCATTATGCAAAAACATCTTCCTCTTTTAAAGAGACCAAAAATCTGATTTTCTTCTTTAATCTTTGCCTTAAACTTCTGTCAAATCCTCCCGTGAATGTACATTCTTATATTTTAAAATAATGATATTTCCAATATTCTGTAGACTTAATATTACCTATGCACCCATCTCCCATCTAAGATAACTTTGTTGTGAATCTGCCATATAATCGTCCACCTAGGCGCACCTTGTTGTCACCCTACCAAGCGTCACTCACCCATCTAACCCATCTAAGATAACTTTGTTGTGAATCTGCCACATCATCATCCACGTAGGTGTACCTTGTTGTCACCCTGCCATGTGTTGCTCATGCGCAATCCCTCAATGGTAACGTCTACACAACACAACTTTCGGTTCAAACCATCGCACCTACCGTCAATTCTGCATGCCTAGGGATTTGTGCCTATCTAAGGGTCCTTAGCTACCATGTGTCATGCCACATCATCCTATGCAAAGGCCCTACCAAAATATCCTTAACTTTGAAATCAATCACCCTCCAAACTGAGCGCGGTGACCAACGAGCTCAGGGTTTTACTTCATATTACCATCCAGGTATTTTTGGATATAAACATTTAGAGATTTCATCCCCCCATCAATGTGGGATAAATCCCCAAGGAAATGTTTAAACTTGTTGTTTCCCATCGTGCCAAAATTTATTTGCCCTTGACCAAGTCAAGGGCAATCACTATTACCCCCAAGCACGCACGCTCTGAAAGGCTCTCTTGCCTTTCAATTCATATAACATGGCGAGCATTGACATATAAGAAAATCTCTAAATTTTCTTCCACTACTAATGTGAGATACTGTATTTATAGCCTTCAAACATCTTGTTCACATTCCACTTGTATGATTCCATCGCGCGCCTGAAGAGGGCATTCTGTAAAACTTGCACGAACAAAACCCATGTACAGAAAGGAGATTGGGAGTTTGAAAAATCTTTCTCTAGCAAAAGAGCACGTGTGAGAATCCATCCTTGGGTATCTTGTAGGAGAAATCTCGAACACGTGACTGAGACCCTATGCCTTTCAACTTCATCATCCTCTGAATCAGATACTGCAGCTGAATCTATCTATGTCGTGCCCTAAAATTCCAGTTAGAGATTGGATTGTAGACATTTACCAAAGCACAAGAAATGTAGAAATTCCTACCCAGCTTTGAAGATTCCTTTTACAAGAATAGTTTGGTGTATTGGTAGGTAGGTTATCAGCATGATCAACAGTCCAGTCTCTGCAAAAGGAAGATAGTCACCTGGGAAAGGAATATTTCGTACATGCAGCTATAATGTTGAACAACATACAACTGTATAAATATCAAGCCATCCATTGACAATTCATATGGTAAGTCACACATCTTAAAATTTTGACACCATTAAATGGAATATATGCATAAACTGTACAAGTTCCTCCATGAATGGTCAATCTTCAATCTCTACTAACTTCTCTCTTTTTGCAGCAGCTACTTTCCTGACTGTGATTCACCACTTGAGAGAAACTTTCAAATTTAACCAAAATGCATTTCTTTACTATGTAAACGGCTAGTGGACATACTAATGCTGACATTTGATGTTGGAGTAAATACTGAAAAACAAAATGCCTCGTCTTTTTTCAAGATGTTGAAAAGGTTATTTTGTTGTATGCTTGTTTATGCAGTCATACTTTCTATCAACCTTTGTAATTGTGCATATAGAATCTGATTCTCTACTCCAGAAGACAATTTTCTACCATATTTAGTGAAATAAAGATCCTCCAATTCTTCATGATAATCTATATTCCAACAATCTTGACTAACGTAGGGTTCAACACATTGATCTTTGACACAGTGGTGTACATACTAATTATGGATTTGTCCAATACATTCATTTTGGAAATGCGGACAAGGGCCCAAAATAGGGGTGTCAAAAGATGAATGAAGGGGATTCATTACAACTCGTTTAGTTCCAAGTGCTAAGGTAGAAGATAATATATTCTAGGGTACTATACACTATTCAGCAAAATTGACTCCTGGTGTGAATTGACTAGATATTATAATGCTTGAACTTTCAGCATAGTATGGCATCCAAGCACCATTAGTTGGATCTAGTGAGTGGTGATGTTGATCTATAACCTTGTCAACATAAATTTGTGAAGCAATATCATTAAGAAGGCGTCCATTAAAATAAACTTTGATATGCTCTGCAAAATGACCAGAATATGATAACTGGCCTATGGAACAAGCTTTAAAAACTAACTAAACGACCCCTTGAAACTGTGAGAATTAGAAAACCTACCCATCTCCAACATCAAAGTATGGTCGCCAAATGGATTCACTTGAAAAAATTAGGGCTGTAAGATAATAATATTCAAAATGAGCCATTTCATTTATTCTGCAACCGAATATGTTAAAACACATGCAAATCCTTCCCAAATGCAACTTACAAAAATATTAAATCAAAACTTGAGAACCCATCATTTATAAAAATGATTCATTAAAGCACACTGAGCATGGGCGCACAAGGACATTGTCTGATTCAACTCCATGTGTCAGATATTAATGATCAAACTTGGTCATTCTGAAATATTGTGCAAATGCAGATGTAAAAATTGCATGAATTGCATTTGGATCTGCCCTTGTAAACATAGAAAATTATGCCTTGAAGCCTTGTCACTGAACATGGAGGTAGATTTGCATGCAAGGAATATAAGGAATTAACTCATTTTTTAGTTTGTTCATTTGGCACGAAAATGTTAGCATACAAAGTTATCCCTCTAGAAAACTTTACTATTGTAGACACTGAAAACTGAATAAGTCCTTATTGGATTTGACTTCACAAACCAATCAAATGAGCCCCTTATGGTTTGAAGGCCTGGAGCTGGACTCATTTTCACACAAATAATATGAGGCTTTAATTAGATTTCTCTTATGATCAACTGGTCAACCATCATTACTCTCAAATTTAACCCTTTAATAACTTTCTGAATTCAAATTTAGTAACACTTCATAAACTTGATTTGGAATTGCAGGAGCATCCCAACTAGATGGATTGACCATGGTCTAAAAATATTCATGTTGGAAAATTTCCATGGTTTCAATATAGGGGAACATTCAATTCCTCATGTCGTTCAACTAGGTGCAAAATGTGGGACCCCAAAGTAGGGTATTTTGTACTTCAACGTTTCACACTCAAAGAATCAAGATATGTAAACCAAATGGCTCTTGAAAACTCATCATATGAAGTCACTGGGATCTCGAAATGGCTATGTAGACTCAATTTCATGTCTAGCATATTTGAAAACACTCCTTATGTCATGAATATTAGTTCGTCCAAAGATACAACCACCAAAGTGGGACACTTAGTAAACTTTGAAACTGTACAAAGTGCAGATCTGGGTAAGTTGCATTTACTTTGAGCTTTCCATACTAGTCAAATGAATTAACCATGGTTTGAAAATGGAGAAAGATGTTATTTTCCATGAATAGAACATATGGGGCAATTCTTTTTATGTTATGATGGACAAGTGGGAAAGATATGTATACCTCCAAAATAGGTCACTTAATACAATCTAGAAATATGCAAAGCGCAGATTAGGGTTAACACCCCCAAATAGGTATCTCAAAAACACATTCAATCTTACTTTTGAAATCTGAAAACCACTACACTTTCTAAATAATAGGTGGTTCATATGTTCCCCAAGCGGTTTCTCATGAAAAGCTCTGAGTCTCAATTTACTTGCACGCAAAGTAGCTAGGCCATTTTCAAAAGTTTTCAGGGGCACACTTTTTTCCTTAGAGAAATTTCAACTTGGTAACTTCAAATTTATCCAAAATTTGAGAGTGCCAAAAGTGGCTCTAACTGGGGACATATTCCCCTTATGGGCATGTAGAGGATCTAGAATCTCTTGGTGGATCAGACCAATCAAAAATCAGATTACTCCTTTTCACCTCAAAACTGGGTTCCTTATTGAAAACTCAAAACACCAAACAATGTTGAAAGCAAAGAAACTGTACAAATATACAAACATGTTTACAAGCATTCCCAGACCACCAAAATTAAATCAAATCTTACCTCTATCAAAAATATGGTCATTATTGAAAAGTATGATCAATCTGAAAATATCACTGTTATGCATCAAACCATACTCACTGTAACTGACACCCTCAAAAAAGCTCATACAACCAACATTGTATGCATAATTTTTATCATTATGAACTTTAGCATCAGGGATCAACTCAAAAAATTCATAGTTACATGGAAGACTTAAATAATATTCACCATGCAAAATATATTCAAGATAAATGCAACATTCTTCTAAACTCAATTCACCTCCAAGGTTTTGGAAAACTTCATCACGTTGAATTGGAAAAAGAAAAGATTCATTTTTTTCCTAATAGCTGATATACCCTTGCTGATTCATTTGAACATCTAGTAAACACAATGTATCATCACTCTTTACATCCTATTCTTGGAAAAATGAACATACGTCTGACTCCAATAGATAATCTGATGTAAAGTTTGAACCCTCTTTCAGCTTCACATGAAACATTTCAAAATGTGGCTCCAACAAGTTAATAGGTAGCCTATTACATATGTCCTCATTTTGGCACATGTCTCCCTAATATAAATCACTGTTATAGGAAACAGTATCAACCTTACTAGTTTTTACTTGACACAACATTGATTTCATACAATCAACACTGTCACAACTATCAACGTTCACATCAAATAAGATGACATCTATTTTTGATTCAAATGAAAAATCAGATTTAATCTCCATATCATAGGAGATACTTTCCTGAAAACTTTTATAAGTCAGTTCATACAAATCTGAAAATGAATTATCATCAAATAAAACATTAGAAACTTCACTAAAAATACCATCCATTTCAAATCCATAGTCATCTTCATCAAGAGAAGACAAAACTAAATCTGAACTGAAAAAATGTTCATCATTACATCTTTTACAACATCAATACTCCATGTCATGATCATCATTCTCATTATTTAAGAAATCATAACCATTTTTACACCACTGATCTTCTTCCTCCTCAACCATATGTGTTGGTTGATTAAAATTTGCAGAATAAAAGGGATGAGAAGAAAATTATCTGTTGTATGCATAGTTGCAATTAATGGGACAACAATGTCATAAGAACTTACAACATTAATTTCAGGTACATGTACCTTAATTAATTTGTTATATAT
>MU227856.1:349759-371758 GCA_018584345.1 Thuja plicata
GAAATGATGGATCTTCACTAAGTTGGACATCATCATCATTATCTAGGATGAAATAATTCATCATTGTATTAGACAAATCAACATCCTCACAATCATATCCAAAACATGAAAAGTCTTCGTCCTTATCACAAGGTTGGATATAAACCATCACCTTATCTTCAAAAAGATCAGGGCCATTCTGGCACCATGAAGACTATTCCTCACTATCAACATCAGAAAAGTCTGATAGAACCTCATCATTTGGGGATTCAACATCATCATCTAATGAAACACTTGCCCCCTCTTTACTTTCCACATTTGGTTGCAAATAATTTGTTTCTGTATCCCCATAACTAGAAAAACTAGTTTCCATTTTATTAGGTGTGTAACCTCTATATATATATCTATCTCTGACTTAAGAACATAATACAATTCTTCACTAACCATGTTAACACCAATGTGAGGGGCAGCCATTGTTTGCAGAAAACATTCTTCATTCACATTTTGTTTTGAGCCATAATTTAAATCATGGTTAGTAAGATCAACAGGGATAAAAATATCTTGACATTGATCTTCATTTCTTGATCCACACCCGTCTACTGCATTTGATACATTATAATAATGATCCTTAGCAGATAGAAAACCCCTTGGGATGATTCCATACCTTAAATTATTTTCAATATCTATTGTTTTCATAAAATCCTGATGCAAATTTTTAGGCTCTTTATCTCTCAACAAGTAGCTCGTCTTTTTATCAAATGCTCCAAAGTAAACAACCAAACATATAGCCTCATTTGGTCTAAAATTCATTGGGATCTGACCCAATTTTCTTGTAAATCTGAGATTGAAAGGAGGAACCAACTCATCATACTCTATTTGTATCTCCATGAAATTCTTTATCACTGCAACTGGATTAACCTTTTCACCAAATTGCTCCAAAAAAGCTAAACCTAACTCTTCCCATGAAGAGATAGAACATTTTTGAAAAAAAAGAGAACCACCACCTTGCATCACCTATTAAAGACTGGATAAACAACCTCATAATGTTGTCCTCATATTCAATATCAAAATCCTCAATTAAGTCCTTGAACTTTCTAAAATGCTTTTCAATATTTTCTTCTTTCCCACCACTGAATCTTGGCAATTTTTCTCCGATCTCAGGTGGAAAAGTATTTGGGTAACCATGAATGCCTTCAAAATTTAGAGTTGTATACAACTTAATGTTAAAACTCTATCTACTACACTGCTGTGAAATCTTATTAGGCATAATTGCATTTGAAAGTATGCAAGGCTTGAAAAATTCACTATATATTTCTACTTGCACATAGCTTTAAAACACAATCAATCATAAGATGGTTATCAACTTCCTCCTTCTTCCCTCTCAATTAGTGTTGACCACTTATTATGGAAAATTTTAACGACTGGTTTTCATGGAACAATAATTATCCAATGAAAAATAGAATACGTGGATGTGATGAAGTTACTATAAAAACATTGATATGAAGTCACCTCCTTATCTTTAGTGAAACCTTTGGTAGAGTTGCCAGCTCTTTGCAGAGGAAAAATTTAAATCATCTGAGATTTCTTCACCCACTCTGACCTTCTTCAAAAATAGATAACTCACAACACATCCCATGAATAGGGTCTCATATGGATTCCTCCTTTTGACTGCATTCTCAGTCACAGGAGCCCAAACATCTGCTTCGTCTCCACTGCAATTCCACCTTTCTGATTTTCCTTTCTCCAAACAATGCACACTGGTGCAAAATAGAGAAGGAAGTCACCACTCACCACTTGTGAGATAATATGTATATCTTTTAGGAACTTGGACCTTTTAAAATTTTAAACCTTCTTGCAATGAAAGACATAATGAACTCTCACTCACCTTATAAGTAAGAGGAATACTTCTTTGTAAAAATCATGAATCTATAACCAGACTCTGGGATTGATTCAGCAAAGCAAGGAAACAACTGTCTTAAAATTATTGATCATTATACTGAAACTTCTACTTTGTTCCCCAGTAGAGTCACCATTTTGTTGGTGTTTAAAATGATTTTATGCTTGACAAACCACCAATATACCTATAGATATGCTAAGGAATGGTTAGTTCCAAATATGGGGAAATCTATGGTAATTGGACCAACTATAGGGACAAGACCACCCTCTGCACTTTGGCTCTGTAAGACCAAGGTGAGTGTACCTAATCTAGCTTAATATTCAACACTTTAGACTCCTAGATTTTAAATGGTAGAAAAAATGATAAGAAATGTAGAATGATAACCATTCATTCATTAGTTCTCAATTATCATAAAGGACATAGAACACATAATACTAAAATGGTTTGAAATGATTTTGATTTATAAAAGGTAGAATATAGTCAAACACAACCATACATACATCACTCTAAAAATACTAATCATTGACCAGTGCCTTATCCATTGGGAAATGTCTTGATGCAAATGCAGAATACAAAGACCGACTACTGTCAAGGATTCAAATCCATAAACACAACTAACCCAAACCAATACTTCTTATAGAATCCCTGTGCAAACCAAAATGAATCTATGTTCTATCCATGGCATCATTTAATTTGATCCTAGATCAAAACTAACGAATAACTACATACACACAGATACAATCCATACATTGAATCAGAAGATTTACAACTCAAGAAGTAAACATGAAGGAGAGACAAGAATCTGGGTATTTGCATTAATTATGAAGAATCACACATCCCTGTATACAATTTACTTCAAAATATACCACTCCAATAATAGCATAGACCTGAGAATTTCTATTTCATATTTACATCACCTAATACAGTCTTCTATATCCCTTGGGACCAAAGAAACTGGAACCCCTGGTGGAGAAACAAAATTGGAGCCCCCCTTGGAGCCCAAAAAACTTGGAACTGCTACAAAGAAAAGAAAATGAGAAGAAATAGAAGGGGAAGAAAACAAAACTTCCACTTTGAATGAAACCTATATTCTCCCCTAAAACATCTCATTCTGCAGAAATATCTTCCTCTTTTAAAGAGAACAAAAATCTATTTTTCTTCTTTAATATTTTCCTTTGAAACTTCTCTCAAATCCTCTCATGAATGAAAATTCTTATATTTAAAAAAAATGATATTTCCAATGTTCTACAGACTTAATATTACTTGTGCAGTTTTGATTTTAATACTAATACTCTTCTATTTGCACTTTAATACTTTATTCCACACTTGTAAAGTTGCCATGATCCTGCCATGTGTCACTAAATGATTGGTTCTGGAGTCCACCTAAGTGCTACTGGGTGCTTGCATCACTTGCAAACATCATCCTTTACCTAGGCCACCACCTGATAGTCTACTACATGTCAGCTAGGCACGATCCCTTGATGGGTAAAAACCAAGCATCTTTTGTTCAAGTCATTGTGCCCACCGTCTGATTTCACCTTAGGATTTGCGCCCATCTGAGATACCTCAGCTGTGAATCGACCATGTCATCATCCACCTAGGTACACCCTACTATCACCCTTCCACACATCACTCAGGTGTGATCCCTGAATGGTAACGGTCATGCAACTTTGTGTTCAAGTTATTGCGCCTACCGTCAATTCTTTCTACCTAGGGATCTATACCTATCTAAGGGTCCTCAACTGCCACATCATCCTATGCAAAGGCCCCACCAAAATATCCTTAAATTCCAAGTCAGCCACCTCCAAATTGGGTGTGGTCACCAACGAGCTTGACGATTTACTTCATATTACCATTCGAGTGTTTTTGCAAATAAACATTTAGAAATTTCATCCCCCCATCAATGTGGGATAAATCCACAAGGAAATGTTTAAACTTGTTTTTTCCCATCGCACCAAAAATTTAGTTAACCTTGACCAAGTCAAGGGCAATCACTATTACCCCCAAGCGTGCACACTCCAAAAGGCTCTCTTGCCTTTCAATTCATATAACATGGTGAGCGTCGGCATATAAGAACATCTATAAATATTCTCCCAATACAAATGTGGGATATTATATTTACAACCTTCAAATATCTTGCTCACACACCACTTGTATGATTCCATCACGAGCTAGAAGAGGGCATTATGTAAAACCTGTGCGAACAAAACCCGTGTACAGAAAGGAGATTTGGGGTTTGAAAAATCTCACTCCAGCTAAAGAGCATGTGTGAGCATCCATTCTCGGGCATCTTTTAGGAGACATCTCCTACGTGTGATTGAGACCCTGAGCCAGTACTTAGATAGGACCCAAAACATCATCCATGAACACACAACAACATTGTCAAATTCACACCATGAATTGCAACACATTGCTTCACAAAGTCGACTAAGATTTAAATGAAGAAACACCATCACACTCAACAAATCACAAAATGTGATCAGCTCATTCAATGCTAACAAAAAATACGGTCATAATAGGATCCAAAAACACCAGTAAGAAGCATGAGTAACCTTTCAAACATATCAACCTCAAAATCCAAACTCATTTTTGTACTATTCATCATGAACATTGAACACTGAATTATGTCACACCAAAAAGATAGCCTACTGAACTCTGAATCATGAAAAAAATGATTAGGAAACAACATTAATCTCCAAATCATCCACCAAATTTTTGTGCACTAAATCAACCAAACCAATCTGTATCGAAGAAAAAAATTGACCTCAAAAACATCTATAAAAACAAGAACACTGAAATATTAACATCTAATAAATCAATCATAACTCACTCTAACTGTCATGCGAAGCTCTGTAAGTTGACCTGGATCAACTACAGACATATCTAAACCATCACATATGATCACAACACAAGATCAATAACATATCACCTGAATAACTAAAAATCCTCTCAACTAAAAAAAACACACTATCTGCAACAACAATAGTATGTTGACATCAATGATAAAACATTAATTTCAAAACATATACACAAGGTCTAATAAACAATAATTGACATGCTCAACAGTATTCCAACAATTTATCCCTTTGGAACTGATGTCAACATATGAAGTGAAAAATTGATCAATGCACAAAGATAATATATCCACATGATCCTCTGAATGTCCAGCTTCAAAACTCTCAACACAACTCTATTTCCACACAATATTATCTCACTTTGACATGAATGGAAAAGGACCAAAGATATCAAAATAAATGATCTCATGTCCAAATGCTATTGAAACTTTACAGTTTCAATCCATAAGATCCTCAAGACTGCTCCCCGTAAGGAGTAGTCCCCAACTCATCAATCCAGAGAATAATATTCTGATAATTTCCTAGACTGATGTCATCCTTAGAATCATTTGTTCTAATTGGGAGGGGCCAATACCCAAAGATTATCTTTGAGATACTCAATGTATTCATCGGTGAAGGATTTGTAAATATATCAGCAATTTGATATTTAGTAGATACATACTCCAATTTTACATCCTTGTCACTGACTCCATCCCTCAAGAAATAACAACAGAAATATGCTTTGTCTTTTAATGTTGCATAGGTTTCTTTAAAATATTTATAGCACTTGATGTTAGAAACACTGAGAGGGGGGGGGGGGGGGGGGGGTTGAATTAGTGTTTGTCTATTTATAACTTTTCAACAACTTAAACATAAATCAAACATACATTGAATGAATCTTAACATAAGAACTCATAACACATGATATGATTACGGGGAAACCTTGATCAGAGGAAAACCCCGATGGGAATTAGTACCCACAAATATTGTACTAGTATAATGAACCTGTTAAAGTTCATTTGCCTTGTTAGAAGAAGTCTTTACAATATGAGTACAATGACCTGGTTAAAGGTCTGACACTGTTAGGAGTCTTTTACAAAACCCTATTAAAGGTATATGGCTCACTGCCTAGCCTCACTTCCCAATAGGATGAAGGCTACAACCTTCTGAAAGTTGATATACACTCTATCAAAAGTGAACTGCTGTGATGACACTGTTGTTTGATCAGTTCCATGTATGTGCGAATGCTCTTATTCTCTTAAAGAGCTATATCATATACTGACTTCATCATACTGCTCCTCTATATCTTCCTCTTACATAATTATTGACACTTGTAACATAACTTTGCATTACAAACTTATATGTTCATATCTGAATAGGTGCGACCCAAAACAAGACTCTAGTCAGCCCTAAAACATAATACACAACGTTTCCAAACAAGTCAGCTCAAGTGTGTTTACAAAAATACTAATTACATCATTACAAACATATAATCAAAGGTGCTTAACCATTACATAACAAAATAATTCACGCTGATCAAAATACTAATCGGCTTCCATGCTTTGTCTTCTGGACTACTAGTCTACTGATCTGTTTGTAACTTCTTCATACTATTGTTCCATACTATGCATGTCTGGATGTAGTATGTACACATGTCATAGAACATATATCTGAACACGCATATGCTGACTCGATCTCTCGCATGTGCGTTGATGTGTTGAACGCTGAATATCTCTGTCTGCCCTGTTTCCATACTTAGTCATTTTTCCTTCTGAGTTATCTTTGATAGAAACTTAGTATGACATTGTTTCCATGATGACAACACAAAATGAGTCATGCATCCTCATGAAGTCAACTTGCCAACACTTGAGTTATCACAGTGAATAACAATAGGTTAATCAATATTTATCCTCAAATCCTTCATCATTTTCTACATCCAAATAACTTGAGTGCAATTAATAGAAAAAACAACATACTCAGCCTCAATAGTAGATTGTGTAATACAATCTGGATTCTTACTTGTCCAAGAGATTAGTCTCTTACCCAAGAAGAACACACCACCACTTGTACTTTTTATGTCATCAATATTTCATGTCCAATCTGCATATGTATATGTACAAAGTGTAAAATCATTGTCCTTACCAAACCATAAGCCATAGTCAATTGTTCCCTTCAATTATCTGAAATTATTTTTTAAAACAAAAATATGTGATTCATTCGGTTATTCTTGAAATCTTTCCACAATATAAACATCATTCATTATATCAGGTCTAGTCTGAGTTAAGTATGACAATCCACCAATCTTAGATTTGTATCTTGTTTGATTTGGAAAAGGGGATTCATCATCTTTAGTTAATTTATAACCAGCAAACATAGGGGTTCCAACAGGTTTTCAATCTTCCATACCAAACCTTTTTAACAACTCTCTGACATACTTGGACTGTATAATGAAAATTCCCTTATCCAACTATGTAAATTTCAATCCAAGAAAGAATTTCATTTCACCTATCATAGACATCTCAAATTATTTTTGTATTTCATCAACAAATTCTTTACTTAGTTCATCTTCACCACCAAATATGATATCATCAACAACAACTTCAGCAAACAAGATATTATCATCAACCACTTTGAAGTTCAAATTATTGTCAGCTATACCTTTACTGAATCCAATCTTTATCTAATACTTATCCGATCTAGCATACCAATCTCTAGGATATTGGTTCAATCCATACAAAGCTTTCTAAAATTTAAAAACCATATCTCCTTCATCGGTTAGTGGAAATCCATTACAATGTAAAAATCTTCCTCTAACTCGCCATTCAAAAATGCAGACTTGATATCCATCTGATAAAATTTGAAATTTTTGTAAGTTGCATATGCAAGAAGTAATCTAAAAACTTCAATTCAAGCTACAGTGGAAAAGGTCCCTTGAAAGTCAATACCTTCCATCTATGAATGCCCTTTGCATACTAGTCTATCTTTGTTATGAACCACTGTTCCATCTTCATTCAGCTTGTTCCTGAATACTCACTTGGTTCAAATCACATTCTTGTCCATGGTCTAGGAAAAAAATCCAAGTCAAGTATTCTTCTCAATCTGATCAAATTCTTCCCTCGTTGAATTTATCCAACTCTCATAATTACAAGCTTCTTTCACATCTTTAGGTTCAAATTTAGATAGAAAACATGTTTCATCTCTATAAATTCTTCATCTGGTTTGAACACCTCTATTCTTATCACCAATAATAAAATTTCTAGAATGATTAATCTTTACATACCATGGAATCTTTGGAATAGGCTTTGTAGTAGACCCTTCAGTTTCAATATCCTCCTCATTAGCCATCGGTTCAACCTGTTCATTCAATTCATTATGATCCTGATCTTGATTATGTACTTCCATAATCTGATTGTTCTCTGCAGTTGTTTCATATCTACAAGTTCTTTTTTATCGCTACACATTCTCATCAACTCTAACATTTTCACTTTCAAAAATATTCTTAAGTCTATAATTATAACATTCATATGATTTTCTCTTAGTGGAGTAACCAAGAAAAAATCCTTCATCACTTCTAGCATCAATTTATCCAATGTCTTCATCTCTCTTGATATATCATTTACTTCCAAAAATTCTAAAGTACTTCACTGTAGGAATATGACCATACTGAATTTCATAAGGAGTCTTACCAGTTTCATGCTTTATTTTCACTCGGTTCAAGGTATAAACAATAGTTGTCACTACTTCTCTTCAGTAGATTGGTGAAACATTTCCTTCAATCATCATAGTCCTAGCTGTGTCTAGAAAATTTTTGTTTCTTCACTCTAAAAAACAATTCTGATGTGGGGTTCACGGAGAAGAAGTTTGCCTCTTGATCCCATGTTCTTAGCAATAGACATAAAATTCACTAGATGTAAATTATTCTCTTGTATCCAACCTTAGGCACTTCAATCTCTATCCAAACTCTATTTCAACCATCATCTTGAATATCTAAATTTTTTTAAAAGATTTTGATTTTTCTCTCAAAAATGTAACCTGTATCATCCTTTAATGGTCATCAACGAATAGGATGAAATATTTGTCAGGCCATAATAGCTTCTTTTCTTTCTAGGACCACACAAATCTGTATGTACCAAATATAGAAATCTATTTAAAGTATATGTCTTACTCTTAAAAGTAGATCTATTTAACTTTCTCAATGGACATTCTTTGCACAAATTGTTAGGCTTCATCAGTTTAGGAAAATCTCTTCCAACATTAGTAGTGCTGAACTTCACCATATTATCAATGTTTATATGACAAAATCTTCTATGCCACAACCAATTGTTATCAACTTTTGCAATTAGACATTTGTTCTAAACAATTTTTAAATGAAATAGATTACCGGCAGTTTATGTACTTGATACAATGAGATTTCCATTGCTTCCAATGATTTTCCAAACTCCATCTATGAATTCCAATTTGTATCCCTTTTCCAATAGTTTTCCAACACTCAAAAATTTATGGCTTAATCCTTCAACACACAGAACATCATCATTACTTTAATTACCATCAAGAGTAATAGATCATTTCCCTTTTATCAATCAAGGCATGTTGTTACTGAACCTAAAAACACCACCATAATAATATTCAATCTTTACAAACTTATTTTTATCACCTATCATATGATGTAAACATTCAGTATCAATGACCCATTCATTTATTTTAACAACATATGAAACTAATGCTTTCTCTTCCTTAGGATTATCTTCTTTAATAACAATAAAAATAATCTCTTCAGCAATAGCACCAGATTTATCACCAGTCACATCTTCTTCAAAAACATAAAAATTTCTATGATCCTTAGGATGATTTCTTTTTACATCTAACCTTATATTCCTTCACGATTTTATTTGGACATCTAGATGCAATATGACCAATCTTGTTACAAGAAAAAAATTTCAAAGGTAACTTTCCTTTATACTTACCCAAACCTTTAGGAAATCTTCCTGCAATCAAGGCTTCAAGTTCATCCATCTTTCTTTCCTCTTCCATGATCTCTTCCCATTGCTTCGCATAGTAATTATCATTCATTACTTTATAATAGATATCTCCCTGATCATGCTTGGTCACACTGGATTTTAATACAGTCTCAACCTTCAAAAGTTCCTTAGAAAGAGTGGTCATCTCATAAGCATGTAGTCTTCCCATCAGGGCTTCTCATGTAATGTCTTTCACAATCATAGTTTCTTCAATAGCTACAACTTTCTCACTGTAACATGCAGGAAATGATCTTGTGATTTTATATATGAACTTGTTATCTTCCAAGGTACCACCAACACATTTGATTGAAGTAACCAAATCATTCACCCTCTAAATATAGGATGAAATAGTCTCTCTTTCACTCATCTTCATGTCCTCATACTTTTATTTGAAACCTTGTAACTTAGCTTGCTTTACATACTTGTCACCCTCATAAATAGTTTTATTTTAGTCTGTACCTCATGCACTTTCTTCAGTCCATAGTTGTGATAATTTAATGTATCTAAATAGGCACTAACCAAAGATTCCCTTGCTAACATATTTTCCTTGAATTTCCTCTTCTCATCAAAAATAGCTTAAGTTAAATCATTAGGAATAAAAAATCTTTCTTTGTGATCTCCCAATAGTCATCTCCCATGAATATCAGATAAGTAGTCATTTGATCCTTCCATATCAAGTAATTGGTTCCATCAAAATACAAACTGTCTTTCCTAATGCTTGTCATATCTGATCTCCTTCAAGCAATTAAGCTCCTCCAAAGGAATTAGCTCTGAATTGTTACGCCCAAAGAAGCCAAGAAAAACTAAGAGGGGAGTGAATCAGTTGTACTCACGGTTATTAAAACTTTAAAAATTGAATCACTTACATATCTTAAAGATAAAACAATAATGAAAGATCTACAATAAACAAATGACAACACCAGATTTGTTTAGGACAAAACCTGGTTAAGGGAAAACCACAGTGGGAGTCAAACCCACAAGATAAATGTAATCTGCTAAAAGTACTTCCCGATTAAGAGAAAATATGAACAAAAAAGAATGCACTTTCATCCATAGACCCACTACATAGAGAACATTTCTCACAATACAATGATCTGGCCCTCATTCGAGTTCACTGATCAATAACTAATAATAGTTACAAAGGGTGGACAAATTGTCCAATACAACTGAACTGACTTACAACATCTCCTATACCAATACAGTTCCAATGAAGTAAAATTTCTGCCTCAGTTGCATATTAAAAACATCTCTCTCTACTCTATCCACACCACACATCGCAATCACAAATGTTGCCTATTTATACATATTATAAATAATGAAAAACAAGGCCAACCAAGGCCTATACAAATAAATGATACATGAATATTAATCTCAAACACCAATGCAATCCAAATAAAGTTGGCCAGGAGTTACATAGGACCCAAAATATCATCCACTAATATGCAACAATATCGCAAATCAATGTCGTGAATTGCAACACGTTACTTCACCAAGTTGGCTAAGACCTAAATGAAGAAATACCAACATGCTCAACAAATCACCAAATATGATCACCTCGATCAATGCTAACCAAAAACACAGTCATAGCACAATCCAAGAGCACCAACAAGAAGCATGAATAACCTCTCAAACATCTCAATCTCGAAATCCAAACTCATCTCTGTATTGTTCATCATGAACACTGAACATTGAATTATGTCATGCTAAAAATATTGCTTGCCAAATCTTGAATCATGAAAAACACGAGCTGAGGAAACAAAATTAAGCTCCAAATAATCCAGGCTGAACCCACAATAGTGGGTTACACTTTTTTGCCTGAATGGACACTGAACTCTACATTTTGAAAAAAAATTATAGATTCAGATGCATATTGCCATTAAACCATTTGAAATCAGAAGATGAAGTAAACTAGAGTATTTTAGGATTTTCTATCTAGATTCTAAATATATTGTTTTCTTTTTTTTTTTGAATTGATTGGAATGGTTTTTTTTTTCTCCCACGAAAGGTGTTATGTTGCTGAAAACATCATTTTCAAAGAGTTACATTGACTTCATAGAGCATAAATTTTTTTCTAAAATAGATATCAATGTGCTTCTTTCAAATTTAGTTTTTTTAACATCCATATGGAGGACATGCAATTGGTTTTACGACATTATCATGATTATTTCATATTTTATGAACGTTTGAAGTTGAGTAAACTGTAATTTTGACATACCTTGACTACATAGCGTATAATGTGTTGTGTATTTATTTAAATTCAATTTTTTTTTTATAGAAAGTAGACTCGAAGAGAGAGAGAACTATTATTTTTCAAAAAAAAATTTCTCTTTTCTACCATTTTTCATTAAACATCAAACTTGTCCAGGTTTATATTTGATAAAAAACCTACATTCAATGCACGTAAAAAACCATAGGCCTAATTAATTAAAAAATTGTCAAATCTATATTCGTTCAAAATATCATTTAGAGTACTTGTATGATGCAAAAGGGCGTCTCCTTATTCTTTCATTTGAGCCTTATGTTTGAGCCCCGAAGGGATGAAAACTTCAGACTTGTGTCAACCTCTGCAAATGGCCGCTAATCAGAGACTTTTGATAGAAACTTCTTTCGATAGAAAGTAGTTTTGATCTAAACTAATTCATTTAGATAAAAACTGATTTCTATCAAAAGTAATTGACTGGAATTTCCCTTAATCAAGGACTTTCAACAGATAGCACTTTGTATCGAAAGTCCCTACTTTCTATCAAAAGTAATTTCTAAATCCATCTGCTTTGCAAATTTCCAGAGGAATTGGTTCCTCCAAAAAATTGTTACCCACTATTGTGGGTTCACCCTCCACCGGCTTTGTGTCCACTAAATTAACTACACCGATCCATACCAAAGCAAAAAACTTGACCTCTAAAACATCTAGAACAAGAGGCACACTGAAATACTAGCATCCAATAAATGAATCATAACTCACTCCAATTGTCATGTGAAGCTCTGTAAGTTTATCAAAATCAATTAGAGACATATATGAACCATCACATATGATCAAAACACAAGATCAACAACATATCATCTGAACAATTGAAATCCTCTCAACTGAACAAAATAAATTGTGTGCAACAGTAGTAGTATGTTGACATTAATGACAAACATTAATGTCAGCACAAATAGAAAAGGTCTAATCAACAATCTCTGACATGCTCAATAATCTTCCAACAAGAACCCCTATGTCGATGATCAGAACAATGTGGCTCCAATGTGGAAGAAAAAAAGGAAACATACAAAGAAGAGGAAACTCATGAATGTGAGCTGAAACTGGAAGGCCTGAACGATGCTCAAAGGAGAACACGTGAGAATCCTATAATGAAATATCCAATGAAGGTGAGATAATAGATGTATTGAATCTTTCAGCTAAGAGGAGATGAATGTCCTCTGATATATCCTCAAAAAATGCACTAGGTGGCTTGATGCATGCAGCTACAATATCAAGCAAAGTTGAAGAGGAATCTTGCTTAATAGATACAAACTCAAAAGGAGGTGGAGGTTTAGAAGTCACAACACTGGTCTAAAAAACAACACATAATTTCAAGTGACCTGAATTTACCTCAATAGGATCTCATGAAGAAAGAGAGTGATTCTCAAATAGTGGAGATCGTGGAACAAAATGAGAGAAAGAGTACAAGAATGAAGAATGGTTAATTGTCCCTATTGCGACAATATTGTCTGTCTCTGATGTGTAGTGAATCTCGTGTGACCTCAACCATCTTCCATGTCCCACCATGATTAATCTAATAGATAGAGAGAATGTTAGAGGAAAAGGATGGAATACATATAACATCATTGAATGAACCACCATTAATGTCAATAGAATATTTCCCACATACAGTCATCACAATGTTGTTCCCCATCAAAATGTGTGGGGTAGGAGAGGCCTCAAAATAAGAGAATAAATCTTTAGAAGATGGCATATGGTGTGAAGAACCTAAATCCAGTAGCCATCTAGAAGAGTGTGGACCAGTGGTTGCACATAATGCATGACCCTTTCCTCTGTTATGTCCATCTGTCTAGAATGATGATGAAGAAGAAGAGTTGTGAGAAGTAGAAGAAGGAATATCAATATTGTTCTTCATAAGAAGAGTGTCAAATTTGAAACATTTTTTGCATATCTATCTATTTTCTTCTAATAGTAGTGACACTCATCATAATTTGGGGTTTTACAATAAGCACACTTAGGTCTTTCTGTCTTTGATGTTTTCTCCCTTAGGATAAGCTGGACTAAAGGGGTGTTCAGAACTATAATCCTTCCTGGGCTTTGTGATTTGTGGCTTTTGTTTATAGTCCATCTTCCTCAGAAAATTATGAGCTACCAATGCTTGGTTCTTTGATCCTAGAAGAGCGTCCAATAGTCTGAGCTTAGACCACTCACAATGTGTCAATCGATTGTAGTATACCTCAAAGGAAGGCATGGAAAATCATGCACCTAAAGCATTTATGGTAGAGTAGAATGTAGAAGAAAATATCTAAAATGAACCTTGAATCTTAGAGAGAATAAAGTATATACACTTAATGTCTATTTTATTCTTACCACAACCCTATAACAATGACCATGGTGATTTTAATTTCATCAAGAAATCCTCAATAGATGGAAAAGAATCAAGTACTAAAGAGGTAAACTCTGCATCAATCTGAAGTACCCTAAATTGATTGATGGTGTCGAAAAGATCATGAAACTTGGTCCACATATCCAGAGGTGTAGTGCAACCCTCGAGTTGAAACAAAGGACTATCTAAAATGTTTAAGGAAATAATCCCCATGGCCTCATTCATTTTGTTATGGTGTTGCATGACTTTGAACAAGCAAGTCAATTGAGGTTGAACCTCATCCAAACAAGACCATAACCCCTTGACATGATAAGGTGGGTCATATGTTCCTTCAGTGTGATAATTGTGAGCAGTAAGACACTCAACAGAGGAAGGATCTTCCATGTGAACCAGAGAATAAATACCCCCACAGTACAAGAACCCAAACCCTAGTACTTTGAAAGCTAGAAAAATTTAAAAAAAAAACATTATTGTATTATCTCTATGTACCTGATGAAAAATATGATGAAACTGATCATCGATCTGGAAAGAGCACTAAAACACCTTTGAAGCGCCTATTGATTTTTTTTAAAATGGAGTCCGAGCGCAAAAGATATGCCCTCCGGAAGCCAAAAAAAAACTTCTGACTTTGACTTGAAAAAATCCCTACAAAATGAAAAAATAAAAAACCCCTCCTGTAAAAACAACTCTGTCTCGGATTCACCTTTCTAGGGATATCACATTTGCCCAAAAACACCTCTGTTTTCTCAAGATGTAGCTAAAAAACCAACATTTTCTCTTTATGACAAAATGGTCAAACTGTGAAGGTTGACAACCATAACATTTTAGCTCATCTGATACTGACGTCAAAGCTTACACATGCAGGTGTACCTTCTTGGAATATAATAGAGTTTTTTTGGAAGAAACCTGTAGATAAAAAAAATATGACATCGCTAGTACAAATCTACCTCGTAAAGTGCGTAACTCCACAAATGTGCTCAAATTTTCATGTTCTCCAAAATCAACAAATTTCATATAGATTTAGGTTTTTTGGCCCTTTTGAGTGCAATGGTGACCTCTATTTTGCACCAAAGTGCCCAGATTTTTTAGTTATCTTGAGATTTGTACCATACACAAACTTTATAGATATGATTGTGAGATCAAAATTGCCCCAAGAGGCACAAAAAACTTCGCTATAAGAGAAATCTCAAAACTGACGAACATGAAGCGTCAAGTCTGGAGCTTTGATACCATGTTAGAATTCAAGAATTGGTAAATTCTCACAAGCCCAATAATAACCTATATGCAAATACCCTGTCACATACAAGAGAAAATCTTCAAACAAGAAAGTGCATAAACAATTGGAATTGAATTAATCATAATCAGTTATTACAATGAGATCAATCCTTAATAAAGGAGATCAAAAACCCTAAAGGATGCATGTATAAAATAAAATAGTTATTAAATGCATGCATACATAAAATAAAAGAATTATTAAATGCAAACTAAAGTTTCCTAAATTTGGCTTGATTGAAAAAAAGAAGAAAAAAAGGTGACTTAATTAATTAACCAATATGATTAAATTAATTAAGTTAAATAACCTTTTTACTCTAACATTGCTAGACTATTTCGACTCTTCCTCCTCTTCTCACATGGATCACACAACATAATAAAACATATTGTCCCATAGAATATATGCTCTTTCATGGATCACTTAGCATAACACAACTGTTTATCTTGTGGAATCCATGTTTCCTTTCTCTTTCTCCATGAACCCATAGCATAACACACCTTGTTGGTTGATAGGATCATGTTTTCTTATCTCATCCCTTGATGTATGCTCTTTCTCTTTCCATATGACCACTTGTGCTTGTGCAATAACATTTTGAGAATGATATTAGCACTTGAAACATTTTGATCATCAAGATCTCTTAAACTAATTGACTAGGATCCTTTTCTTTTAGTACTAACACATTTTGTGTGTCCTTTGTTTTGATTTTGTTTATCTTTTTTTGTATTACTTTCTTTTCTATGTCATTGCACATGATCAAGCTCTCTCTCTCTCTCTCTCTCTCTCTCTCAAGGGCATTTATTATAGTATTGTAAGAAGATAAGTCATTTAGGGTCATCTTAAGCACTCCTTTCCTTTTGTTACTAGTGCAATTATTTTATTTTCACTTGTTCAAGAATTGAAGTTTCACTTGGTTGTTTAGCTTGAATAATTACTCTAGATAACTTATTAATTTTTTTGTAACCTTTGTTCCCCCAATTTGATGACTAAATTAGAACACCAACATCATGTAACTTCTTCAATGAATAGAAATGTGTATCCTCCCAATATTTCATACTCCTCCCTTTGAAACATATATATTTTCTTCTAATTTCTACAATATTCTTAATTATCTACCTCATTATTGCTTGGAAACGTAAATCCAATCATAAGTATTGGGCCAATTTGAGTACAAAACTTTGGAAATCCAATACTACTATAGATGCTCATGTACATGCATGTAAAAACCCACATTACAAATTATACATTTTTAATTGACTAAATTGATTACTTGTTCAACCAATTAAGTGTATGTTGTGTCATTTAAATGAAACTATCAAGGAATTATTTTGACACTACATTTTTGTTCAAAACTAATACTTTTCTTAGAGATTTTCCTATGTTATTTAATAATTATTTGAGATGGGACAAAGCATTAGTTAAAATAGATCTAAAAAATAATATAGTTTTTTTATTTAATTGCATGTGTTATATTCTTATGCTTATGCGATTCAAATGTTCATTAGTGTTTTATAATTCTTATTTTCATATAAGAACTATATTTCTAAAGTTTTACTCTAATAGATTTTTCCAAATCACATCACTTTCTTCTCAATCTCAAATAATACTAAAGATGAATAAAGAGATTTGCTATCCACTAAAACATAAACCAACTTCAAATTAGTGAACAAATTTAACATAAAATATTGTTGTCACTTAAAGTACAATTCTTATTGATTTATTAAAAATACATATATACCTATAATTATAATGAATAAATGTGTGCTTAATCTAATTTCCACAATCTTGTTCTTACACTTTTATAATATTATGCTAATTATTCATATTATAATAATATTATTTTTATGTTTATTGATTTCTTATGTCATGACTCGTCATGACCTTCAATATTACAAATTCAAATGAAATCAATTTAATACAATTACAAAGAGAATACTTTCTCACAAGAAGATTGATTATTTTCTCCTAAAACAGCATATACTTTTTTGACTTAACTTCAAAAGAGAAATACAAAATCTTCTCAAAATTAGTTATCTTCAAACTTTGTTTGATGTCATTTCAGTCGTGTCTCTTGTCTGTAATAAAAAGCAAAATCTTGAAAAACTTATTTTACTTAAATAATATGAAAAGCAAATTTTTCAGAAACAAGAATGATAAATTTATAAAACCAAGAACAAATTGTACAAAATGGTTTTCTACTGATTAAAACGATAATAACGCTCATTTTGGATTGTAATAAAAATATTTTCCTAAACGACGTCGATGGATTTGCTGAAGGCATTGGTTATGTCAAAGTTGATAACAAATTGATGGATGATTTAATCTAGAAAAACCCACAATAATATCATAGTTTGTAACATATTGATTGGGATGCACGCATAAAAAACAATGAATTGACAATAATATCATGACTGCTCTAGATTTTGAGATTATGAAATGCCTAAGATACTTCCAAACTGCAACGAACTTTCTTATAAGTTGTTTTCAAAATTATTATATATAGAATTTATGTAATATTGTTAGTATATTTAACTCTTTTATTTATATTGTATTGTTTATTTGTTTGAAATAATAGAAGATATTTATTTTGGATAAAAGTTGTACGACTTACTTACAAGAGGACAATATTTTGACTTCAGATAGAGAAGATATTGTTGTCTATCATGACATTATATATAATTAAGAAGATAGTGACACAATCTAAGAGAGTTTGGCGGAGAAAAACTTTAAAATTATAATATGCAAATAAATATAAGAATTAGTAAACATGATTAAACATGTAATCATTGATAAGTGCAAAAAGATAACATCATAATACATCTATGTAAATCAAAAACCATATTTTTTTAAAACCCATTTTGAAGATATTCTTTACAATTCAAATACCAATCAATACCTTGCAAAATGCCTTTATCTCAAGCTCTTATTTGATGGATCTTTGTTGCTAATATTTTTTTGTCATATAAATTATTTTCTTGTTTGATTTATATTTATAGAAGTTGTCTTTTTTGCACTACTAAAGGTTGAAGAAAGAGTGTTTCATTGTTTAAACATAGACCAAATAATATATTTAACAATCAAAGGACAAGCATAATTTTTTTTAATGAATAAGCATTTCCTTGATCATTTTCAAGAAAACATTGGTGGATATAAAATGCAACCCTATATTCCAAACAAATCTAATACCCATATCATAAATCATAAAAAAGCAAATCAGTAAGCGACTTGAGAATAGTAGCAACAAGGGAGGAGGTGGGTTCTAGTTACTCGATTTACCCCATAAATCAGTAGAGTCTATAGTATCCATAGGATACTCCAACCCTCATATTCTTCATTTTTATCTTTATCTTCTTCTTAAGAATCCAAAGAGATTGCATGAGCCAACTTCAGAAACTTGCTTGAATCAAATTAGATACAATCTCTACTAGAAGGCTCCACCTAGAAGTTCCTCTTGTGGGAGATGGAGAGCTAGAGCCTAACAAGAAAACAATGACTGACTTTATTGTCTATGATCTCCTCTGGCAGCCATTGGAGGACCGTATGGGAGAGCAAAATATTGCCATGAGAAAAAAGGCTTCATCTCCATCTACACTCACGAGAAGGTGATCAACTTGGGAGGAACTGCCTCATCAACAACCCTGAAGACGTGGCGTTGCTGCTAGTTGTTGTTAGGAAATGCATCTTCCTGCTTATATTCTAGGTCAATCAAATGGTCCAAACTATATTCTGAAAACAAAAAAATCAGAATATCACGGGTCAACCAAAAGGTCCAAACTATATTTCGAAAATGAAAAATCAGAATATCAAATCCATGATTTGACCATTTGAACAAAATTCAGCATTTTCTAATTCCCCAACCAAACGGAGCCCAGGAGAATTTGGGTGGTTATTAAGGAGAAATTGAAAGGCTTTTAAAAATCTAATGAATTACAAATAACTGTCTGAATACGTTCAATTGAATCCATTGAATTTCACTCTCGGTTTAGTTTTTTTCACTGGTTCCCTGGTCTTCATTTGTTATCAGATCATTTAATCTTTGAAATAGCGTTGTGTTATGCAAATAGGCTCTTGAATTATACGCGGTATTAATAAAACCACTTACAGAAAAAAGTATCTGAATATTGGCGCTGCAAATTCTGGCACTTACACAAGATGAAAATGGCATCTGAGTGGTATAAATATGCATCCAACATGTAAAAGTGTTGTGTTTCAGCGTAAGAATATTTCAACTAACCAAGCTGAGTTGAAATGCCAATCAATCCCGCATTATGTTTTGATGTTTGAAATAGTGCAACTAATTCTTTTTCTCCTACTTTTCTTTCTTTCTTCTTTTTCGTCTTCTTCTTCTTTTTTAGTCAATTCTATTTGTTTAAGCCAACGGAAAATAGTTGAAGGGATACACTTATCGTCAAACTACTGATAGCTCAAAGCTAATCACTATCAGAGAGAAAAGTTATAATAAGGTACTTGTTTGAGGGATATTATTCAATAGAATTCTGAAGGAACTCCTTGTTTACATAACAAGACAAAGAATGATCGTCCCAAATGCATATGTTAAATTTGGCATTTCTATCTTTATGTATGAGCACCTTTTATATATTATATTTATTAATGATGCATTTAGGGCTATTAATTTTGTGTTTGGTGGTTAAGATCTAAAGTTGTTAGATTGGAGTTTGGAGGAAATGAGGAAAGGAGGATATCTATCATCTTGTGCTAGCTTGTTACTTAGAGGTGAAGCACTCTATTTGTGTCCTTCAATAAAAGAGGGGTCTTACCATCATGTTTGTCCCTTCAAGGAGCAACGGGGGGCGGGGGGGAGGAGGGGTTGGCGGTGGGCAAGATCTCTTTGTGGGTGCACTTGGTGTATTCATGTTTGGTTGGTAATTTGTCAAGCACTTAAGGAGACATTAGACACACTCGGAGGAGATGTGGACTTTCAAAGGAAAGGTGTCTCATATGAAGACTTCTGGTTGGCGATTTGTACAGAAAAGGAGGAATTATTTCTATACAACACTTGAGGAGGCATTAGACACACTCAAGAAGATGTAGACTTTCAACATAAAGGTGTCTCATGTGTAGCACTAAAGGAGGCATTAGATACACTCAGAGGAGATGTGAAATTTTTGAGGAAATGTGCCTCATTGTGCATGGAGGATAGGAACACTTTTATGTTCTCTCATATTGTTTAGATGGTTTTAGGTCCTATAGTTAGGAGATCCACTAATGCAATCATTTCAATGTTTCTAGGGTGAGTGAGAAGGATTGGTGAAGGCGCTTCATCAAACTCTCCAAAAGAGTTGAGTTCAAAACCCTTTTGGGACATGGAGAGATAGAGCCTAACAAGAAAATAATGATTAACTTTATTGTCTATGATCTCCTCTGGCAGCTGATGCAGCCACTTCCGGAGGTCATAACTTTTGACTCGGATGTGGGTTTTTGCTAAAATTTTACAGGCAAATGCGTGAGGAAGAGTTAATGAAAATTTCAACTTAGCCAGCTCTATTGGTGGCCATTTCAACATCTTTTCGGGAGCTTGAAGTTTCATCTTGACCTTCAAAATTAGTTTTTTCTATTTCTTTCCAATTTTTGAGTTTTACTTTTTGTAATAAATCCAAAATCGTGTTTCTGATTTCGTGGGTTAGTTGGCAATTCATCTTTCCTTAGTTGAGATATTTTCTTGGGAAAAATTGAGATTCTTAGGAGGAGTTTTAAAAGTTACCAAAAATGGAAAAATTTATTTTTCTCGAAAATCTACCAAATATGGTAATTTTTGAAATTGTAATAAGTAGGAGTTTTCTTTCATTGTAGAGGCAGAGTAGGTTGGATGCAGTTAATGAGAATTTGGAGCTTTGTTATTCTAGCATTGTGTTATTTCTTTTGAATTGTTGTTTCTGAAGGTTTTGTGCTACATCAGTAGCCATTGGGGGACCCTATGGGTGAGCAAAATGTTGCCATGAGAAAAAAGTCTTCATATCCATCGACACTCACGATAAGGTGATCAAATTGGGAGGAGGAGGGAGATAGGGAAATATTGGTTACAACACATAGGGAATTTCTCTAATTGTTGAGAGTCATCTATAGGTGAGCCACATCCATTGTAACTTTATTATCTTGCACCTAGAAGTATAGTAACATATTAGAATGATCAATAAATCAATTAGTAAATATTGTAAAAAAAAAAAATTAAAAATATGTTTAAGAGAATCTCCACCCTAAAAACATGTTATATATGCAGCCACTCCAAGAAGGATCTTATGATAGGAAAAATGATCTAGTTGCAAGGACTTGAAAATTAATGAATCTAAGTCCAAAGCATTTGAGATCTTCATGGAGGAAACAAGAGACGCTTTGGAAAAGGATACACCAAGTAGAGTAGGGTGATTTCAATTCCAATAAGACTATATATATA
>MU227856.1:399400-412770 GCA_018584345.1 Thuja plicata
AGATGAGCTACCCACCGCTTCGGAGAAGGTCTTTGTGTTAGAGGATACATTATGTTTATCAGAGCCGAGGACATTGTTTTTAATTACAGCGGATGAGGTTGTGATGGAGTTAATGGGAGTTAACGCACGTTCTACGGCTTCAGCCATGGGTAATAAAGGAGGACCTGACATATTGAATCAAAGACAAATCAGAACGCTCACACCTGTATGCATCGGGGAGAGATAACTCGCTTGGTGGCACGCCACGTCGGAGCTCCGTCCACCTTCGCCACGCCGGAAAACGCAGATCAGACGCCGAAAACGCAGATCGATCTATTATTATTCGATATTTATCCTTTGATTATGATGGGGTCACCTGCCACTTCAGAAAACCAGCGTTTCCTGTAATTTATATTAGTAAAAGTTGGTCGGCATTAGATTAAACATTTGTGTTCATCAACATACAAGAAAAAACAATAATTTCTCTAACAGAACATCCTGGAAATTGTCCGGCGGATCTTCTTGCAACTTTTTAATACTTTCTCACAAGAAGATTGATTATTTTCTCCTAAAACGGCATATCCTTTTTTACTTAACTTTAAAAGAGAAATACAAAAACTACTCTAAATTAGTTATATTTGCCTTCAAACTTTGTTTGATGTCATTTCAGTCGTGTCTCTGGTCTGTAATCTTCAGCTCATTCCAATATAAAAATCAAAACCTTGAAAACTCAATTTACTTAAATAATAAGAAGTAAAACAACGACAATGTGAAGTAAAATAACAAGAAAGATAAATTTATAAAACCAAGAACAATCTGTACAAAATGATTTTCTACTGATTAAAATGATAATAACGTTAATTTTGGATTGTAATAAAAAGATTTTCCTAAACGACGTCGATGTATTTGCTGGAGGCATCGGTTATGTCAAAGTTGATAACAAATTGATGGATGATTTAACCTAGAAAAACCCACAATAATATCATAGTTTGTAACATATTGATTGGGATGCACACATAAAAAAAAATGAATTCAGAATAATATCATTTTATTGCTTTGGTTTTTGAGATTATGAAATGCCTCCAAAGTGCACCAAATATTGTTTTAATATTATCCATAGATGAACTTGATTATAAAATGTTTTCATAATTATTATATAGAATTTATTGCAATATTGGTAGTATATTTAAGTCTTATATTTATATTGTGTTGTTTGATTTGTTAATTTAATAGTTTAAATTAGTAGAAGATATTTTCTTTAAAAGGCACGAGCTTATTTATAAGGGGAATTATTCAAAAAAATAAAAGCTATAAACTTAAATTATTAGAAAGGAGAATATTTTGACTTTAAGTGGAGAAGATATTGTTGTCTATCACGACATTATATATGATTAAGAAGATAGTGACATAATCTAGGAGAGTTTGGTGGAGAAAAACTTTGGAATTATAATTTGTAAATAAATATAAGAATTAGTAAATATTTTTAAACATTTAATGATTGATAAGTGCAAAAAGATAACATCATAATACGTCTATCTAAATAAAAAACCATATTATTTTCAAACCCATTTTGAAAATAATCTTTTCAACTCAAATACCAACCAATATCTGCAAAATGTCTTTATCTCAAGCTCCTATTTTATGGATCTTTGTTGTTAAAATCTTGTTTTTCAATAAATTGTTTTCTTGTTTGATTTATATTTATAGAAGTTGTCTTTTAATGCATGACTAAAGGTTGAAGAAAGAGTGTTTCATTGTTTACACATAGACCAAATAATATATTTAACAATCAAAGGACAAATATAAAAAAAATTATGAATAAGCGTTTTCTTCATCATTTACAAGAAAAGTGGGTGGATATAAAATACAACCCTAGATTCAAAACAAATCCAACACTTAGATCATAAACCATAAAAAAAAAAAAAAATAAGTGACAACAATAGCGGCAATATAAGAGGGGACCACAGAGTCTAGAATATCCATAGGGTGATCCATCCCTCATAATCTTCATCTTTATCTTCTTCGTAAGGGTCCAAAGAGATTGCAAGATCCAAAAACTTGCTAGAATCAAATTAGATAAAAGCTGCACTAGGAGGTCCCACCTAGAAGCTCGTCTTGTAGGAGGTGGAGAGCCAGAACCTAACAAGAAAACTCTGACTAACTTTATTGTCTATGACCTCCTTTGACAACCATTGGAGGATCCTGTGGGTGAGAAACATGTTGCCATGAGAAAAAAGGCTTCATCTCTATCAACGCTCATGGGAAGGTGATCAGCTTGGGAGGAGGAGGGAGATAGGGAAACTTAGGTAACGACACAAAGGCATTTCTCTATTTGTTGAGAATCGTTTATAGGTGAGCCACTTCCATTGTAATTTTATTATCGCACACCTAGAATTATAGTAACATATTAGAACTAGTAATTGATTTACAAAAAAATGTGGTGATCAATAAATTAATTAGTAAATATTGTAAAGAAATATTATTATTTTTCATTTGTTGAAGAGAATCTCCACCCTTAAAATTGGTCTAATCTAGTTGAATTTGAGAAAATATTCGGCCAATCCTAGAAGGATCTTATTATAGGAAAAATGATCTAGTTGGAAGGACTTAAAACTTCACGAATCTAGATCCAAAGCATTTGGGATCTTCGTGGAATGAAAAGAGATGCTTAGAAGACTTCAAGTATGAAAAGAAAATTAAATGAGAATCTTAGACACTGAATTGAGAAATTCTAGAGTTCAAAAGAAGGCTTCGGAAAAGGATACACCAAGTAAGGTAGGCTGATTTCAATTCCAATAAGACTGCATATACACATAATCGTAATAATCTTAAAATTAACATCTAAATCACTACAATTGACTACAAGTTCTCTAATCTATTTTTCCAATTAAAACTCAATTGAATTACCTCAACTTTATTTTGTCTCTCAAAAGGTCATTTTACAATTGACAATCACTTAGGATGGTTACTTCTTCATGTATTGCAACCTCATCCACATTTTGAATTGATTTAGTGTAGATTATAATATAAATAATAATAAGTAATTAATTAGTAGTAAGATTTCATGGTAATTCCTGTAAGAGAATTTGGATGGTTATTAAGGGGAAATTGAATGGCTTTAAAAAAGCCTAATGAATTACAAGTAATTATCTTAATACGTCCAATTGAATCCATTGAATTTCACTCTGTTTTATTCTGCAATGATTTCCCAGATATTCATTTGGTATTAGAACATTTAATCTCTAGAATAGCGTTGTGTTACGCAAATAGGCTCTTGAATTATATGCCGTATTACAGGAAAAAGTATCTGAAGATTGGCGCTGCAATGTTAAGTGGCAAATTCTTGCACTTGCACAAGATGAAAATGGCATCTGAGTGGTATAAATATGCATACGACATGTAAAAGTGTTGTGTTTCGGCGTAAGAATATTTCTGCTCACAATCTAATTAAACTTGAGTAGATAATGTTGGCATTCCAATCAAATATCCATTTTGGGCGTGAGGTTTTCAGCATGTTGTGCATATAAAATTGACACAAAAATTAAGGCGCTGTCATGATTACAGATTATAGTAAAGCACCACAAACAAAGCAGGTTTTCAAAACTGTCAAGCAAATGCAATCATTATTATTACATGGGAGAAGGTGCGAAGCTGACCTGAAATCTGCACCAAAATGGGAGCTTCAGCAAATAGATTTGTTAAAAAGACTTTAGAAACTTTACAACACATGCAATTGGCATGAACAAACCCAAATTCCTTTACCAAAATCCTCCGATGTACTAAAATGACGGCTTCGAAACAAGCTATGAACAATATCCATCGAAACATATTGGTGTAGAAATCATTATCAAATATTATAAAACGAAATGCTACAGTGGACTTGCATGCATAATGTGGAATCATAGACAAAAATGCCAGCGCATAGAGAAGTACATGTAAAATAAAAAATCAATCATTTATTTCATTCGCGAGTGTGTCTATTTTTCGTGTGGATTAGGGTTGATTAAAATAGACGTCTCGAGAAGGATTACTCCCGGCGTATTATATATTTATAGGTATATATAAGCTAGTAGTAGTCGCACCGCAACATGGAAGATATTTTATGATTAATGGTTATGGTTAGAGTTAGGGTTAGGGTTAGGATGATTTTTTATAGTTCGAATGTATGGTTATGGGTTTTGGTTAGGGTAAGAGTTAGGGTTAGGGTTAGGGTTAGAGAGAGGGTTATGATTAGCGTTAGGGTTAGAGGTAGGGTTAGGGTTACAGTGGTTTTTATGGTTAGGATGTACGTTATGGATTTGGGTTAGGATTAGAGTTAGAGTTACCTGGTTAGGGTTAGGGTTGGAGTTAGGATTAGGGTTAGGGTGATTTTTACTATTAGGATGTACGATTATCGATTTGGGTTAGGGTTAGAGTTAGTGTTAGGGTTAGGGTTAGGATTAGAGATAGAGTTAGGAATAGGGTGTAGGGTGAGGGATAGGATTAGTATAATCTTAATGGTTAGAGTTACGGTTAGGGTTAGAGATACGGTTAGGGTTAGGGTTAGGGTCAGGGTTAGGGTCAGGGTGATCTTTATGGTTAGGGTTAGAGTTAGAGTTACAATTATAGTTAGGGTGATTTTTAAGGTTAGGGTTAGGGTTAGAGTTACAGTTAAGGTGATTTTTTATGGTTAGGATGTATGGTTATGGGTTTGGGTTAGGGTTAGAGATAGAGTTAGGGTTAGGGTAATTTTTATGGTTAGGATGTAGGGTTTGGGAATAGGGTGTAGGGTGAGGGGTAGGATTAGTATCATCTTAATGGTTAGAGTTAGGGTTAGGGTTAGGGTTAGAGATAGGGTTAGCTTTAGGGTTAGGGTTAGGGTTAGGGTTAGAGTTAGAGATAGGGTTAGGGTTAGAGATAGGGTTAGGTTTAGCGTTAGGGTTAGGGTTAGTGTTAGAGTTAGGCTTAGGCTTATAATTAGAGTTAGAGTTAGGTTTAGGGTTAGAGATAGGGTTATACTTAGGGTTACGATAATTTTACAGCTAGGATGTACAGTTATGGGTTTGGGTTAGGGTAATTTTTATGGTTAGGATGTACAATTATGGGTTAGGATTAGGTTTAGGGTTAGGTTGATTTTTAATGTTAGGGTTAGGGTCTAAGTTATAGTTAGAGTTAGGGTAGGATTAGTATCATCTTAGTGGTTATCTAGTTAGGGTTAGGGTTAGGATTAGAGATAGGGTTAGGTTTAGGGTTAGAGTTAGGCTTAGGGTTAGGGTGATTTTTATGGTTAGGGTTAGGGATATAATTAGAGTTAGAGTTAGGTTTAGGGTTAGATATAGGGTTAGGTTTAGGGTTATGATTAGGGTTAGAGTTAGGGTGAGGGTTAGGGTTAGGGTTAGAGTGATTTTTATAGATAGGATGTACAGTTTAGCAATAGGGTGTAGGGTGAGAGGTAGGATTAGTATTATCTTAATGGTTAGAGTTAGGGTTAGGGTTAGTGTTATAATCTAGGTTAGGGTGTGGGTTTGGGTAATAGTAGGATTATGGTGGATTTTACGGTTAAGATGTACGATCATGGGTTTGGGTTTGGGTTAGGGTTAGAGTTATGTTTCTAGGGCTAGGATGATTTTAACACTAAGGATGTATGGTTTAGGAATAGGGTATAGGGAGAGGGGTAGGATTAGTATCATCTTAATGGTTAGAGTCAGGGCTAGAGTTACGGTTAGGGTTATAGTTAGGGTTATAATTAGGGTTACAATGAATTTTATGGTTAGGATGTATAGTTATGGGTTTGGGTTAGGGTTAGGGTTAGGTTTAGAGTTATGGTAAAGGTTAGGTTGATATTTACAGTTAGGATGTACGATTTAAGAATAGGGTGTATGGTGAGGGCTAGGATTAGTATCATCTTAATGGTTAGGGTTAGGTTTAGAGTTAGGGTCATGTTAAGGGGTGTGGGATTAGGGTTAGGGGTTAGGTTCATTATTATGGTATGATTAGGGTGTACATTTTAGAGTTAGAAGTAGTATTATGTTAATGGTTATGGTTAGAAGTAGGGTTTGGATTAGGAATAAGGTTAGGGTTAGATTTATGGTAAGATTAGGGCTGTGGGTTTAGGTCTATCATTGTTAGGTTGGAGTAAGATTAGGGTTTACGTTATGTCATTATTAGGTTAGGGTAGTCTATAGTCTAGCTATGACCTTATTTACGAGTAGGATTAAGGGTAGCATTAGAGTATAATATTTGAGTTAAAGATAAGGAGAAGGACTAAGATTAGGGTTTAGGGTATAGATTTATGATTAGGCTTACAATTAGTATCATAGGTAGAGTAACATGTAGTGTTACAGTTCAAGTTAATATTGGACTAATAGTTAGTACTTAATATAGGGTGTGTGCACCAAGTTGTGGACCAAAAAAAGTGAACACATGGTTTTAAAAAATTCAAATTTCATATAACCTAGTCGGGTTATTGAAATTTTGAAATTGTAATAGGCTTGGTAACCAAGCCTAGAAAATATTATTAAAATACTTTACCTTTCTCAGATCCCGATCAGGTTCTGAGAGGTTTCTAATAACCCGATCGGGTTATTAGACATTTTATAATTTCTACTAACACGATCGGGTTCTAAGATGTTTCTAATAACCCGATCGGGTTATTAGAAACATATAATATTTTGTAAAGCCCACAGATTAGGCCATTTCGAATGCCTAAACCGCAGAGCAGCAGACTGGAGGAGGGAAAAAACACCTAAGAACATGATCGAGCTTTGAAGAAAATAAGATATCTTTAACAATTTGCACATTTTGAAGCAATGGCGCCCTGTAGGAAAGGTATGTATTATTTTTTTTATTGTTTTGTTGTATTTTTTGCATTTTTTATCAAATTAGGTTATGATATTGATTTTATGTTTTTTTTTAATTAATTTTATATCAGATTCGTCAAACAACCCAAGAAGAGAAAAAATAAATGAAATACCACCCCCCATAAACCCTCCTTGTCCACCACCATCACCACCCGTAAACCCTCCTCAAAATTCTCTTCCTCCACCACCATCACCACCTGTAAACCCTCCTCAAAATTTTCCTCATCCACAACTACCGCCACCCATAGACCCTCCACATGTTTCATTAGATCATGTAAATGCAACACAAGAGGACCTCGTGCAACACCTTAACGAAAATAGTCAACAAATTAATATATTAGTCAATATGTTGAAGGCTTCCGGTCTTCAGCATCACTCTACCCTCACCACTATATTAGAAAAATGTCCAATAGTGCAAATGAGGTGTCTCAAGAGGTGAGAAAATGGGGTTCATGGAGGGATAGGTGTCGTACATATTATGCTGATGGTTTATCATATGAAGATGTGAAAAGAAAAGGCATAGACAAACGTGACATATGTGCCCTTTTTACTGATCCTAATACTAACAATTCCCTAGAAGTTAATACAAAATGATTTCCTATACATTGGTGTGCTCATATGGGGATGAAATGAGCTTTTTGCAATAGGTGGTACATGGTATTTGACCAACTACCTTGTAATAATAATGAGGTGCCTTTATATTTTTTGAGGAAGCTATACTATGAGTTTATCCTTGGTGAGAAGCCAAATTACTTTGACTTTCATGAGTTCCAGGGTAGAGGGAGAGCACAGGATATACCTGGGGCACATAGGATTACCCGATCACAACAGAGGAGGCGTACTATGAGAAAACCCCTCATTCATGTTGTGGTCCTAGTAGTGGTGAAGGAGTCTATGGATAAACAGACTCTTCATGCAGCTGCATCATTGACTGATGTCATTATCCAGCATGACACTCAATTAGTTGGAGAGGATGGATAAGTGCATGTGCCACCTCCATCTTCATGAGATGCAACATTATGATCATCCCATCCCACGGCAGCTCCATCATCATCAAATGCACCATTAGGATCATCTCATCCCGTGCGAGCTCTATTATCATCAGATACTCTTATAGGGTTAGTCCAACCCATTGAACATATCTGCATCAGCTGTAATGGTACATGTGATGGGGTAGATAGTTAGGCGAGTGTACATGGTTCGACATCCTATTCATGTGTACATTGTAGGAGAAGATGTCAGGCATCCACTACTGAGGATATAGCCCTCACAAATGATACGTTGTTAATGGTATATGGTACAGAGCCGACACAGGTTTGTTTAAATTTGTGTTTTGACATGTTATTTTAATTAATTACCTAAATCTATTAAAAGTAAATAAATTTTTATGTATAGAAGAATCTAAATTCATACATGAATAATATGAATTGCAGGGTGCAGCTGGTGGTACAAGCACACTAAGGAGTGCTCATTCTAGTAGACGTAGACGGGTAGCTCAAACACATGAGGTAATATTTTATAAATATTCATAAAATAGAATAGTACATTGTTTTCAAAATATCAATATTTAATAATTTGTATGGAGGTAACTTAGTGTATGTTTGTTTGCTATTTCTTTATGGTCAAAGAAATTTTTCTAATGTAATTCAACTTAAGGAATTCACTTCGTTGTCCAACCATCATGACTCAAATTGATTTGAACTCCCGCCCTCCATCCTTGGACTCAATTCAACCAATGATGAACTCATACATAGACTCATACCCCAACCAATCACTTATTGGCTTCTGAATCAACCTTGAACATCATTCAAAACATCCAGCCATCATTCTTTTACTCTTATTTCTTGTTCAAAATTATGAATACAATCTCTGATTGTTCACTGATTGTGAATATCCTTAATCCTTTTATACACCTCCATGGCCTTCTGAAGAATTTAAATATATAACTTCTATGACACCCCAAGAGCCCCTCAACTTATCATAAGGTCCTTATCATATCGCTCAAAGCACATTCACTTCCTAGTTCAGTAAACTTTACTCTCTAGAATTTCACTGTCATACTAGGATAGTCCCCATATACTATTCTATATCTTCACCACAGACAATAACTCATCTACACCCTAGGTTCATATGCACCCCAAATATTTTCATCATTGCCCATACCACCTACTCTAATGCAAGTGCTAGCAAATGGAAGTGTTTCCTTCTGAAACCAATTGGAACACTTAGGTATTCACAAAACAACATCAAATCCACAATTAGGGCCCTTGGTGCTCAGTTCTCTAGAAGCTATACACTATTGTGTATATACATATTTGGTGCATACATTGAGATATACACCTAGGGCTCGATCATATGGCCATCTCCCTGCATCAACACAAAAAAAATTGTAGAATCTTTGAAAGCATATTACAAAGAAGCTTTCCACCATATATTATCCAATTCCCATGGTGGTCTATTGTCTTAAAATGGAAGCACTTCCATGATAAGAATGTTTAGCCCTCCTTAGGGGATGTTTTTGACCACCATCATACTGTCCCCTCATTTATTCATCATCTCCTACTTCTGTGTCTGTTTAGGACCCTGATTGCGCCTCTTCAAACACCTTCCCTCCCAACTGGCATGTTTTCCAGGGGTCCTAACCCCCTGGGTCAAGGTCAACCTCGACCTTGACCTGGGTCCCCCTTTCAAATTTGGAAGTCTGTCGGCTACCGAGGGTCATCCAGAATTCATTTTTCCCACTTCCGAGTTGGCTATTTTGGGTTCCGAAGTGATGATTCCTAAATTATATTTAATATAGGTCCTCTTCTTGGATATAGGCTTTAATTGGGATTTAATTCTCCTATGTCGGCCTACTTAGAAGATTGTTCCCTAGTTTCATATAAAAGGAAGTTTTCTCCTTTCATTTTCTCTAACCATTGACAATCAACTAAGCAATAAGAAGGATAATCTCAAGCTCTAGGTGAAGAACAACTATCATCAAGAAAAAATTTCAAGTATCCATTTATCTACATGATTTCAAGCTCTCAAGGTGTTAAGGCCTTCCTCTAAATAATTCAAGTCCTCCATTGAAGATCAAGGATTCAAGCTTTCAAGCCTTTGAAGGGATTTGGTTCAAGCATTCAAGATTCATCATTCAAACCCTAGATCTAGCCATCATCGTGGTGTGATCTTTCTTCAAGATCCTTTGTGCATCCTCAAGACTCATTCATTCTCCCTTCAAGGTGGATTTCAAACATACAAATCATGGAGGTTTATGGTTTCTAAAGTTTATTTTTTCATATCTAGATATTTGTCTACATTTGAATTATAATTGTATATCTATTGAATAATCATAGCTTCATTGTTAGATTAAATTCTACTACTTGCTAGCATTATTTATTTCAATTATTGATTTCAAGGCTAATTCCTAAATCAGGGTTTGACTAAGGTAAACCCCTCCCCCCGCCAACAAACAAATCTCTTTTTCTTGTAGATACAAGTTCAGGACTGTGGATTTGAACTCAAATCTGGATACCCTTTTCAACGGACTATCAGGATCTGAAAACATATTTTCTGTCGAGGCAACATAGGTCAGGGTCGATATTATTGGGTCAACGGTGACATTTGTGGGTCAAGGTTGACCTTTTTCATAGGACTGTGTCGGATCAGAAAAAGATTTATGGGTTTTGTTCGTCTCTGTGTTTCTGTTCTAGATCATACTTCAGATTTTCTAGAAATAGAGTACAAACCTCAGAAAAGAGAATTCTTCAGATCTGCAATTCTTTAAGGTTGGTACTTCTTCTCATCCTTTTCAATTACTGCAATATATCATATCTCCTTAATCATAAAACTGAATTTAAGATCTTCTTCTTTACTCTCATTTCCAAATGGTTGATTCATTTGTGCATTGATCCTTCTTTTGGGTTAATCAACTTGGATCTTTTATTTGTGCATTTGGGGATAAAAGAGGAACATCTTATCTTCCTTCTCCCTATATGCTCAATCACATTACAATATATAAATTACAATTAAATGTAAATTTTAAGGAAATACAACATATCTCAAACCTAATCAATAATCAGCACAAATAATAGTAGAAAACTAAATTTTCTTCCTTTACAAGTGGAAACACTTCAAACTTGAAAAACAATGTGAAAGTCTTAGAAATGATCAGAAACCAGAGTTGCAGAGACAAAAAACATGATAACTGGAGTTATTGGTAAGACCTCTACATCAAAATAGTTGCATTTGAAGGCTAAGACATAGGAGAATCTAGCCAAGTCATTTTTATGCAGAGTTGAAGCCCATGACCATAGTGTACCAAGTGGCTTATAAGTGCCCAAACTTGGAACTAGGTCTCACAATTGGATCTCAATGATAAAATAATTCTAAAGCCTTGAAATACAAGATGTCTTGGGTCCCTTTGGGCCAAGAGGGCACTGATAACATCAAGGTTCTACAATCTTCATGAGACTCCATGTGCTAGGAGGTGCTCCTGCACCATACTCTCAACCTAAAAGAACTCTAAATCCCTCCATGTTAAGGGTAAACACACTAAAACATACTCACTTCCAGGATACAACAGTCCTATTACCTGCTACAAAAGTGGTCCTAACCTCTGACCCCCGTGAATACAATCCAGACCATTCTTCTCTAATTGTGACTACAAATTTGTTAAAGAATAGTCTTGTGTGTGAAAGAAAAGAAAAACTTTATATTATAATAATGGTTTATAAGATTTCTTTATAAACTTGTGATATAATAGAGTTGTGGAGCATAATCATTTGTGGAATTCAATTGAATCATAATCTTCATTGTAAATGGTTGCTTATATATATTTATTTGGTGTTTTATAGGGCTTGTCAGGGGTTTAGATTTTTGAGATTGAGGATGTCACCCTTTCAACCATTGACTTTGGCTTACAGAGCTATGTGGTATCATATTTTGCACACCTCTTGTTTATATTTTTAATTGACCCCATGCGGTATCATATTATTTCTCTTATGTTAATTTTGTTTTTGTTAGCCTACCCCACCAAGCTCGAGGTCATTAGGAAAGAGGAAGAAATCATCGAGGACATTGAAACAAAAAAAGGTAATTAAGTCCAATTTAAGTTTAGTTACTGTCATCTCCATCAGCTTGAGTTGGCCGGGTAAACACTAGGGGATACCTTTCTTCGCTTGCATAGCATCAAGAATGTTCTGGTGCATGTCAGATCGAAGTGTTTGCAAGGTGCACTAAGCCAAATTTGGCAGTGATTTTTGGAGATCCATATCTCGGACCTCGTGAGAGATATCAAAGATCCGTGAAGTGCACAAGGACCATCTTGGGAAGGCCTACAAGAATGTGTGTTTTTTCTAGGAGATTCCACTTGAATTATATTTGGTGACCCGATCTCGGTTGGTGCAAAAAATGTCATTGTTGATCAGTTTAAAGTTGCTCAATGGTGCATCTTTCAAACCGTTCGTCGTGGGACCAAACCGTCAGCTCCATCAGCTCTTATTGTTCGGATAAATGCTAGGGGAGACCTTTCTTTTCTCACATAGCAACAAGAACATTCTAGCTCATGTCAGACTGAAGTGTTCCCAAGGTGCACTAAGCCAAACTTGGCAGTAATTTTTGGAGATCCATATCTCGGACCTCGTGAGAGGTATCAAAGATCTGTGAAGTGCATAAGGACTATCTTGGGAAGGCCTACAAGAATGTGGCAAATTTATGGGAGATTCCAATTAGATTCCATTTTTTGACCTGATCTCAGTTGGTGCAAAAAGTGTCATTGTTGATCAGTTGAAAGTTGCTCAATAGTGCATCTTTCAAAGCGTTCATCATGGGACCAAACCATCAGCTCCATCGGCTCCACTTGGCCGGGTAAACGCTAGGAGAGACCTTTCTTCGCTCACGTAGCATCAAGAACATTCCAGTGCATGTCAGACTAAAGTGTTCCCAAGGTGCACTAAGCCAAATTTGGCAGCAATTTTTGGAGATCCATATCTCGGACCAAAGTGTTCCCAAGGTGCACTAAGGAAAATTTGGCATGGATTTTTGGAGATCCATATCTCAGACCTCATGAGAGATATTAGAGATATCTGAAGTGCACAAGGACCATCTTGGGAATGCCTACAAGCATGTGGCTTAGTTCTGGGAGATTCCACTCGGATTCCATTTGCTGACCCAATCTCAGTTGGTCCAAAATTTTGCATTATTGGTCAGTTGAAAGTTGCTCAATGGTGCATCTTTCAAACCATTAATCGTGGGACCAAAACGTCAGCTCTATCAGCTCCAATTGGCTAGGTAAATGCTAGGGGAGATGATTTTTCTTTTACAAACCATCAAGAACATTCCGGTGCAAGTCAGACCGAAGTGTTCCCAAGGTGCACTAAGCCAAATTGGGCAGCAATAGAAGTAAAACAATTCAAACATCTACAAAGCATAACATATAACACCATAATTTTGATTGTAGATTATGCCTATTACTTTGGTTTGACAAAATATTTTCAAGGTAGTTGCTTCAGAAGAGAGAGAGAGAGAGAGAGAGAGAGAGAGAGAGAGAGAGAGAGAGAGAGAGAGAGA
>MU227856.1:432263-447043 GCA_018584345.1 Thuja plicata
ATGCCACCCCCTCATCCACCTCCTAGCGAGGGTGGGGGTAGCACATGTTGATCCCATTTATGTATCATGTACCATTTTTGTAGTGATGTCATTTGATATACTCTGAGTAGTATCCATTTTTGTATCCTGACACACTGACATTTATTGATATATATGTTGATTACCTTCATTTGTTCAGACTTGTGACCATTCATTGTACTCAGATAGTTTGATTTATATGAGATGCAGCTAATGTTTTTGATATGACATGCATTGTTTTACTTGCTATATGTATGATTCTACATGATTTGGTGTTTTTAGATGATGAGATGTATATGCAATATGATTCTATTATGCAGACTTGTATATGGATGATTTACTTTTCCTATGATACTGACATGTATATGCAGGATGGTGGAAATGAAATGCATGTTTATATGAGATGCTTATGGATGCATGTGATTTTATGATTTATCATGTATGCAACTATTATGTTTTTCTTTTCTGATGCACTTAAATGGAATGAATGCAATATATTATGCACAAAATATCTGAGTAATGCATGTGTTAATTAGAAGAAATTATTTTGGAAAGATGTTCTCTGAGATTGACCTATTTAGACATGGAATGATAGAAAGGATTCTTTTGCTTTTTTGATAGATATGAATTGACAGAAAGGATGAGTGTCCCAAGTCGCTACCCCTGTTTCCAATATTTGTCATCATTACATCTTTTTTTGTATTTTCTAAAATTCTGAAGAGAGTCCAATGTATCCAAATCACATACCACCTTGATACCGCCATGACCTCTTGATAGCAGAAGGAGTAGAGAGATTGAATAGAAAGATAACCTTGTGCACCCAAATATTGACCATCTCAGTTCAACTATGTTCCCTGTTTGAAAAGAAAGAGAGCCAAATGCACCCCAAATATTGACCATCTGGATACCACTTTGTCCTCTGAATAAAATACTTGAAACAAAGAAACCAAGATAGAACTCCTATGCACCCAGAGTCCATCTGGATAACACTGCGAGCTCTTGATTTCTGAAAGGGAAAGCCAAGTAAACAAGATAGAACTCCTACGCCCCTAGAGTCTATCTGGATAGCATCGTGAGCTCTTGTTTGCAACATAAAGGGAAAGACCATAGAAACAAAGTTAGAACTCCAAAATACTTAGAGTCTATCTGAACAGCGCTGTGAGCTCTTGATTCTATACACCAAAGAAGCAAAATAAAAGAGAAGGAATGTCCAATTCTTTCCCAGGGTTAAGCTCAAATCGTGGAACTGTGCAACTGCCATATAATTGACAACGCCTACCACTTTTATCCTAAATCATCATGGCCCTAAAATCAAAGTGAACATTCAACAGACAGCAATCAAAGAAAATAAATCATGATCTATCATAGCTACTCTCCTCACATGGTGGATCCTAGAGTAGCGTAAGAACATAACCGTGAAATATAGACTGACATATGACCAACTAACTGACCTAGTCAACATTTTTTTTGGATGGTTCCTTGATGCAGTTGGATTCTCTTGATTGGCTTGACTCTTTGGATAGGCTTGATTGGCTTGATTGCTTGAGTGTGTCTTGTTTCAGTATTAAATTACTCATATAAGATTGACCTTTCTAGTTTGAGCATATCCATCACTGTGTAAGATGATTAATATGGTTGGATTGATTGATTGTGATCATGTTGGTAGCTGATCAAGCTTTGTTAGATGGGCCCCGTGCTGATTCGCAAAGCTCATGATTGTGACATTTGATAGATTGGCTTGGTCACTAGTTGCTTGCTGTTTGATTTGATAGATTGATAAAGTTGTGTTAGATGAGCCCAATGCTGATTCGCAAAGCTCATGATTGTCACATTGATTGAGTGGGTGTGATCGCCCCTTGCTCTCTTGATAACCAAGTTGGCTTTATTACTTGGGATTTTGCAATTTTTTGATTGTTTTTTTATGAAGATTGATTTTCTCTGGATATTTTGATCTTTTTAGGATTTTTTGATGAGTTTTCTGATTTTTTGGATTTTTTTAGGATATTTAGAATCGCCCCCTAGTCTGGTGGACTAGTATTGACCATGGATAAGTGCTTAGTGCTCAGAGGAGAGTTTGCTTCTGGATATAGCTTGGGTAGTCAGTCTTGCATTTGAAATGTGCTCAAGCTTTTGGAGTTCATTGATGGTGAAGCTAGATTTGAACACTTGGCACCTTTTTGCTAGGTTTTCACCAAGATACCTAATCAATAGTGCCTGTTTTCCAGGTTTTCACTGAGAGAGAGATTTTGTTTCTCTTTACTTTTATTTTCTTTTTTACTTTTTTTGTTTGTCATGAAGGCACCTGATTGTCAGGTTTTCACCAAGGTGACTTTTGTATTTTTTGATTTTTTTTGGTATTTTATGGATATGTAGATAGGTGCCTTGACCATAGAGACCTTAAGCATGGAACCTCTTGAGGTGCATATTGTTTATGTATCCGGGGAGCTGATCTCCTTCTGGTGTCGCTAGTATGAATGCCCCACTCTGGGTAGAGCTGACAATGACAAATGGTCCTAGCCAGTTAGGCTCGAACTTTCTGGGTTTGACTCTTTCTGCTTGGTTCTTTTGATTTTCCATGAGGATGAGGTCTCCTACCTAAAATGTTCATGACGTCACCTTCTTATGATAATTCCTTCTAAGGAAATTTTGATAGCCTTGTAAGTGGTTGAAGGTATGCTGTCTTCTTTCATCTAGTAACTCTAGTTCATTGAGCCTTGCTACTCTGTAGTCTTCATCTGAAACCAGGATCTTTAATGATATCCCCAGGGATGGGATTTCCACTTCGAGGGGTAATACCACCTCTGATCCATATACTAGGGAGAAAGGAGTGGCTCCTTTAGGTGTTCTCACACTAGTTCTATATGCCCATAATGCGGGACTAAGATGTAAATGCTAGTCTCGCCCTGATTCGTTCAATGTTTTCTTCAATATTTTCAAGATTTTTTTTTTTGTAGCTTCGGCTTGTCCATTCCCTTGAGGATAATAAAATGAGGAGAACCATTTCTTGATATGGAACTGTTTGCATAGCTCTTCAACATCCTTGTTCTGGAAAGGTGTACCATGATCTGTCAGGATAGTTTGAGGGATCTCGTATCGACAGATAATGTGGTTAAGTATGAACATTGCTATTTTCTTTCCATTTATGTAAGTGAGACGAATTGCTTCCACCCACTTGATGAAGTACTATGCTACTGCAATGATGTATTTGTGTCCATTTGTTGAAGAAGGTGTAATTTTTCCCACTAGTTCAAATCCCCACATGGAAGAAGGAAATGGTGATGTGATAGGATTTAGTTCCTAGGCTGGTGCATGGATGAGGTCTCCATGAATCTGACACTATCTACACCTTTGTACATGTTTGTGTGCATCTGTCTCTATTGTGGTCCAATAGTATCCCATGCAGATGATCTTCTCAGCTAAGTTGTTGCCACCTCTGTGGGTTCTACATATTCCTTCATGTACCTCGTACAAAGATTTCTGGGATTCCATGGAAGTGAGATATCGTAGTAGCGTTCCATCTAGACTTCATCTATATAAATTAGTTGAGAGGATGGTATGCCTAGAGGCTTTGCGAATGAGGGACTTTCTCTGGTTCCTAGACAAGTTGGGAGGTAAGACATTGTTTTGGAGATAGTTATAGACATCTTGGTACCATGGGGATTTAGGAGCAACAAGGACACATGTTGATTCTGTGATGGATGCCTGATGTGATGGCACCAAGAGTTGCTCTACTATAAATTGGAATCTTGTTTCATTTCCTGGCATATCAATCAATGATGTTATGGTAGCCATCGCATCTGTAGCTTTGTTTTGTGCTTGTGGTACTTGCTCGAAGAAGATGTAATGGAACTTGGTGCATAGTGTTTCCATCTGTGCTCTATATGGTATGAGTTTCTCATCTTTGGTCGTATAATCATTGCTAATTATCAACTGTGAGTCTCCAAAGACCTTAAGGTTCTTGATTCTCCATTGAATTGCTATTTTTAGACCGATGACCAGTGCTTCATATTCTACTATGTTGTTTGTGCATGGGAAGTTGAGCCTGAAAGACTTTGGAATTGTATCATGGTCTGGAGTGATAAGCACTATCCCTGCCCCCACACCATGGTTCGTACACGACCCATCAAAATAGAGTTTCCATACCTCAATTTCTGGTTGTAGTGTCATAATAGATTCGTCAAGAAAGTCAAAAATAATAGGCTGATGGTCCTGAATGGGTGCCTCTGCTAATTGATCTATGATCACTTGCCCTTTGATGGCCTTTCTGTCTATGTACTCAATGTCAAACTCACTTAGGATCATTACCCACTTCGTAATTCTTTCGATGAGTGTTGCTTTTCTTAGGAGGTACTTTAAAGGATCAACATGTGCGATCAACTTTGTTTGGTGACTCAACATATAATGTCTCAGCTTCTAGGAAGCGAAGACAACTGCAAGGCATGACTTTTCAATTGGCGTATAGTTGAGCTCATATCCTACCAATGTTCTTCTTAGATAGTAGATGGCCCTTTCTTTACCTATGTCATCATGTTATGCCAGGAGTACTCCCAATGCTAATTTCATTGTTGAGATATACAACAGCAATGGTCTCCTATATTGGTGGCACCAATATAGGAGACTTGAGAAGGTAGTCCTTGAATATTTGGAATGCTTGTTCACATTGCTCGGTCCATATGAATTTGACGTCTTTGTGTAGTAGATGTTGGAATGGGTGACACTTGTCTGCTAGCTGAGCTATGAAGCGCCTGATTGATTGGAGCCTCCCTTGTAACCCTCTTAGTTGCCTCAGGTTCAATAGTGGAGACATGTTCAATATTGCTTTGACTTTCTCTGGGTCTACTTCGATGCCTCTATGTGACACTATGAACCCCAGTAGCTTTCTTGTTGTGACACCAAATGCACATTTCTTTGGGTTTAGAGGGACCTTAAATTCCTGCATTCTATCAAAGATTGGTCCCAATACTTGTAGATGATCCTTGTGAAGCATTTACTTGGCTAGTATGTTGTCCACATAGTCTTCCATTTTTTTGTGGATGAGATCATGAAATATAGTTGTCATAGCCCTTTGATATGTTTCTCTGGCATTCTTTAGACCAAACGGCATGACATTCCAACAATATATCCCCCAAGGACATGTAAAAACTATTTTGTGTTGGTCCTCTAGTGTGATCCTTATCTGATTGTACCCAGAAAAGCCATCCATGAGGGATAGCATTTGATGTCCAGTGGTTAGATCCAATATCATGTCAATGTTAGGTAAGGGAAAATTATCCTTGGGACAAGCTATGTTGAGATCTCTGAAGTCTGTGCAAATTCATATCTGACCACTGTTCTTTGTAACTGGTTCCAAGTTAGATATCCAATCTGCGTATGGTATAGGTCTTATGAACTTAGCATCCAGGAAATACTTCAATTCTACTTTGACTAGCAATGCAACATGGGGATGCATCTTTCTTAGCTTCTGCTTGATAGATTTGGCATTGGGTAGCAATGGGAGATGGTGTAGTACTAGCTCTGGATCTAACCCTGGCATATTCAAATAGGACCATGCGAAATTGATCATTCTTGCCTTGAAAAAACTGATGAACTGTTCTTTCTCCCCTGGGGTGAGTGATTTTGCCAAGTATATGTTCTTTGGGTTCTTGTCATCTCCCAAATTGACTTCCTCTGTTTCTTCTACTACTAATGCCAATTTCTCCTCTGTCAAGGGGAGGAGTTCCTTCTTTCCATCTTCTAGTGCCTCAGTGAGTTTTTTTCTAGAAGATACGTCTTGTTTTAGCTTTTTATCATTTTTTTGTTCTTTTTTCTTTTGTGGACTGGAAAGAGGAGCTGCCTCCTTGAATTATGTCGCTTTATCGAGGTCAGTACCAAAGCCTACCTTGTGGTCTCCTGATGGCATGCCTTCCCTAAGTCCCATGAAATCAGAAATAGCCTCATCATTCTCGAAGACATCTAAATCAGGTGGTCCTTGTTGATCCCACTCTATTAGCTCTGGGTGTACAAGATAGATACTTTCATAGTTGTTTGACTCTAGTTGATTGAAAGGGACTACAAATATGGTTCCTACAAAATTGGACTGTGATGTGGATGCACTGCTGGGGGAACGATAAATGAAATGCTTATCTATACAGGGTTGTTCGGCAATGGATAGTTGGTCAAATAAGTCTTCTAGGTTTATGATAGTGTCTAGCCGAGGGGAATAATCTGGGATCGACGGTTCAGAGTCATGAAGGGACCTCCACTCATACTCTTGGGATTCAGTCTCAATAGAATGCTCGTCAGATGTCTCACTTCCTTCGTTATCATCAATTTATATGTGGAGGTCTATTCGGGTTTGTGTGGTTCCCTCTTTGGCAGGCAACAACTGTGCTAGTATGTTTCTTATCAAGACATGTTCTGTGTTGTGCCCTCGGTGCATCTTTGCTATGTGTTCCTGATTGACTTGGATGTCTTGGATCACAAGACTTGTTCTTTTTTGTCCATAACCCAACCCTCTCATGCTTCTTTGGGTTGGAGGGAGAGACAATTCCATTATGCCTTGTCGTCTTGCCCCCAGGCCAGTTGTACCATTGTACCTAAATATTTGTAACATTGTATAACCATTACCATAGTTCAACAAGGGTAGGGTTTGACTGATTGTTTCTTGTGGGTCTTGGTATAACCATGTACTGATATCTTTCTCAAATGGCTTGTCCTCTGCTATGTCTCCCCATCAGACAAAAGTTGTGGGTGGACATCTGAATAGAATAGGCTGCGGAGTTTCTGTTGTAATAACAGGTTGTGGCATGCCATAAGCTCTCAAGCTCTAAGGCATGTGTGTGATAGTGAAAGCCTCTTCATATCTATACTCACCACAACCTTTGTTGGTGATGGATATTTTATCCGCTTTCCGTGTGACATCTTTAAGATTTGAATCTGAAGAGGAGGGAATACTTGTGTCTTGGTTAATGACTATCTTTCCTACTGTCCGTGTGACATCCTTGGGATTTGAATCTGAAGAGGATGGGATGCTTGCATCTTTGTTTGAGGGTACCTAGTTATCAGTGCTAATTTGGACAGCATTACAGTATTGGAAAGGGTTGGGATCTCCCTCTATGATGATTTCCTCTCCTTGGTGTGGGAACTTGATGCATTGATGGTATGTCAAAGGTGCGGCTTGCATTTCATGTATCCAGGATCTCCATAGTAGCATGTTGTATCCCAAATCAAGGTCTAGGATCTGGAAGGGAGTGTTTTTGACAACTGGACTGATACAGACAGGTAGAATGATAATACCTTTAGAGGACCTTTCCTCTTCATCATAAGCTCTGATATTTATCCTCCTTGTGACATCAATGCTTGATTTTGAATAGCCCAGTTTCTTGATTAGCTTTAGAGTACAGAAGTTTAACCCAACTCCACCATCAACAAGGACCCTATGGAGGGTGCTTTTGTGGACCTGGACGTGTAAGTGCAAAGGATCATTATGCAGGGGTTTATGTGGTGGCACATCATGACCCGTGAATGTGGCATGTTTGTTAGAAGCTATATGGTTAACCATCATTTGGAAGCTCTCGGGTGTTATGTCCCTTGGGACAGCTGCATTCAGAAGGGCTTGGTCAAGTGCTAGTTTATGTTGTGGAGATATGTGCAATAGGTCAAACATGGAGATTTGGGCAGGTGTGTGCTTTAGTTGATCCACTATGCTCAGCTATGGATCTAATTTTGCTTTAGGATTGGCAGATACAGTAGATGAGGATGGTACTCCTTGCAAGACGACTCTGGTGCAACACATTGTTATAGCACATTTGTTACCTTGGTCTTTGATAGTGATCGTAGCCACATGGCTATCTGAAGGATTGAGGCAATTGATAACATTATCACTATTGGCATATGTATAGTTAACTTGTTTTGCCTATCCACCAGACCCGGAGGCTTTTCCTTTGTTTTGATCATGTAAGGTATCATTGAAGATAGTGTGATCAGTTGTGCCTTTGGTTTGGGTATTTGTCACATCGATGGTCCCTGTGTCAATCAAGTCTTGGATAGCGTGTTTCGATAGATAACAATTGGATGTTTTATGTCCTTTCACCTGATGAAACTCGCAAAATTCCTTGTCATTATACCACCTTGGTTTGTTTGCATCCTGTTCAAAGTCCCTGATTTTTGGGAGAGTCATAGTGTTTGATTGTATCAACTTGCGTAAAGCTAATTCTATCGTCTCTCCCAATGGTGTGAAATCTCGTTGCTAGAATTGAAACCGTGGTCTACATTGATTCTGTTGTTGACTATTTGACATATCAGCCGCTTGTATAGGGGGAGGTTGGTTTTGGGTGTATGCATGTTGAGTGGGCCCTGTGGGTTTTTGGCTGGCCACAGGTGCGCCTTGCAGTGACACCTTCAGTTGTGCATAGTTGACTGTCTTCACATCAATGACACCATCGCTAGTGACATTTTTATTTTTGTTCCACCAGTTAGCTTTGTCTGTTGCATTTTTGTTTGTATTCATTTGTGTTGGATCTGCAAGGATTCCTCATTTGACTATGTTCTGTTCACAACAAACTCCTCATTCGATAAGTTGTGTGAAGTTTGGAGCTAATTGTAACTCTATTGTGAATGACATGTCTGGAATTAGATTGTCAACAAACATGACTATTAGGTCTTGTTTGGGCACATCATATGTTATGCGGTTTGTCATATTCCTCCATTTCTTTAAGAACTTCACAAAAGACTCTCCATCCTTCTGTTTGATATCGCAAAGGTCCTTGATGCTGACCTTGTGCTTGATGTTATGATGGAAGTGAGCTATGAACTTTTCAGCTAGTTCTCCCCAAGACTGAATGCCATGAGGTAAATGTGAGAACCATTCCATCGATGGTCCAGCCAAGCTTTGTGGGAACAGACACATTAAATATGTCTCATCATGGGCGACTTTGATGCAACTAGAAAAGAAACTCTCAGATATGTTCAATAGGGTTGGCATTGCCCCTATATTTGTCAAATTTCAGTATCGAGAAGTGATTTGGGAACAGAGACATGTGGAGAGAATGGTCAAAGGGGTATGTGTATAAATCCTCTACGGTGTAGGATTTAGTTTGCCCCTGATTTTGCATATCCATCATTTGGGTTTGAAGGGTTATCATTTTTTGCATTAACATGTATGTTTGATATTGAGGTTGGTGTATGAGGATGTTCCTCTATGCTGTAGTCGGTATGAGGCTGTGCCTCTATGTCCCTTGAGTAGGGACATAGGATTTCATCCTGGGGACTTGATATTGATTTCCCACCAAGTGATTTGTAAATGGGGGCACATGAGTAGCCCATGGTGGGTTTTGATGTGTTTGCTATTGTGATTGAAACTGGGGTTGATACTGCTAGGGTTGATATTGTTGTTGTTGAGGTTGGGGTTGAAACTAGGGTTATTGTTGCTGAGGTTGGAATTTAGGCAACTGAAGCTGGGGTTGCTGTTGCGGAGGTTGGTTTTGAGGCCACTAAAGCTGGGGTTGTTGTTATGGAGCTTGGATTTGAGGCAACTGAAGATGGGGTTGTTGTTGCGGGGGTTGGATTGATGTTAGAATGGGCAAAGGTGTAGCCTTGGGTAGGCATTGACTGTAAGTTGTAACTATAGATATGGATCCCTGTGGGCATGATGTGTTGATCCCAAGACTAGTATGAATTGACTGCAGCAGCGACATAGTTTCAAAATAGTCGGTGTTTGATGTAGGTTGAGATCTTGATTGCCCTGGCCATGTGACCGAAGGTGGGAACATACTAGAAACCACTGGCGCACTCAGTTGCAAGCCTTTCATGTTTTGAGTGGAAGATGTGCTAGCTTGGTTCATGTCATTGATTTGACTGGTATCGTCTGTGTCAAAGTGGGTAATACCAATGGTGGGAAGATTTGAGAGACAACAGGCAGTATCTAAGGAGGCTGAGTTGTGTTTTGACCTGCGAGAGGGTTTTCAAGCCATATGGTTGATACACTGAATTCAGTGGGGAGTTTGACTCCCTTCTTTATCAACATGGCTAAGAAGCGTTTGGGATTCCTCCCTACAACAGTGTCAACCACTTGTGTAGAATAAGCATCTTGCTCTATATCCTCTAGTTCCTCTTCTGTGATATTTTGGAAAAGAGCTGCTCCACGGGGTTGTTCAATGAACAAAGTAGAACTGGTGTTTACAAAAGGATCATTCTCTTGCTCTGTTTCCCAAGCAGGGAATCGGTTGATATATGACTCATCAGGTTGTGTTCTAGCCTTAGACCTTGTGTAAGGCCCTCCATGAGGTGTTTGAGACATAGTGTGGTCTAGGTTTTGTAACTAAAACAAGTGATATAAAGCAAACAAGGAAGAAAAATCCTTTCTAAGCAAGTCCGAGTTATGTTTTGGACAAGGGTAATTCTAAGGATAGATTTTGATATATCTTGATCTCAAAGTGATGATGTAAAAAGATAGGATTTGTCAACCTTTTCCTTGGACAAAGTCGCTTTGATAAAGATGATGATGTTTGATATGATGAGATCAAGGTATTTCGAGTCTGAGCTTTTGAACTAACAATATTTTTAGACAATAATCATGCTTTTCAAAGAAGGGATGATCTTTAATTTTTAGAGATTCACACAATGTTTTTCGCATTTTCCTGGGATAGACACTAGTTTTGGACACCAAATGAAGATTTCTTTCAAGGTTTTTAGGTCAAAATAGGAAAAAAGTATCTCTGGTCAATTACGGTACAACTCCACCAATTGCGGTAAAGTAGAAGGTCGATTGTGGTAGTTTGTTACTACGGTAATAAACAAGATGATTGTAGAAATAAACAAGTTCACTGTGTAAGACTTCCTTCAATTGTGGCACAATGCGGGCAATTGCAGTAAATGAGAAATAGTCTCAAAAGACTAAAAGATGCGTATCACTGCTTGACAATTTTGAATTTTTTTGGAACAATGCTTCTGATTTTCAAGACAGTTGACATTGATGACCCTAGACTTTAACACATTTGACTCATTTTGATAGTTTGGATGTTTTGTTTTGCGTTCTCAGAAACTGATCAAGGAAACAAGCATAATAGACACTGTGTTTTGAATAATGAAGACTAACAATGTGTATGTTCTACAACTTTTTCAAGTTGCAAGGTTATCATGAGGTCTCAACAATAAACAGTCAGATTAATCTAGGTCAATGGCTTCAGAATACAATGTTATAGGCCCAATGCTTGAATGTCTGTTAGCTCACACAACAATTGTCACACTACTAGGACATGAAGGTCCATGATGTAGGTGCCCGTGTTTTTTCTATTTCTAGGTATTGTTGTCATGGAGTGAAGATCTCTTTCACTACACAAATATCGTGGGACACATATGTTGGGGATCTTGGGGGAAATTTTGCAACCCCTTGCATTATAATAAGGTACCTATTCATAGGTAAAACGAGTTGGCCTCTAATTAATCAAGGTTGTAGTAAGGGTCTGTGGTGTCTCTCTAATCAATTTGTATGTGTGTGAATCACTTAAGAGCCTAGTTGATCACGTTGGATCCTTAAGGATATTCACCTGATCTAGACTATTACTAACACACCTCACCCAAGCTTGGCTAGATAAGATAGAATGTTGGTTCGCGCCTTTTTTATATACCGATCGAAAGGATTACCGGTTTAAGGTCGTTCTCCAAGGAAGAAGCGCATTCCCTGGATAGGTCTTTCTAAAAAGTATAAAGGTTTCTAATCTATCAATTTGTGCAAATGCACCCAAAACTCTAAACACAAGGTAAATCGATTAAACTCCAAAAGTTTGAAATGTGAACTAAGCTACACCACCATACAAGCACAAATGTTCAATTTTAAGCCCAAAAGTAGGTGTTGATTGCTTGTTCAATTTTAGTGCACCAATTTGAGAGATTTTTTGCCTTATTCAATTTTAGCCCTCATGTCAATTTTAAGTCCAAATCTGAAGTAAGAAATGTGAGATGTTTGACAAACACTGTTCTTTTTAAACCCAAATTGACAAGTGAATTCCTTTTAGTTTGCTTTGCTTAAATAGGTTAGTATCAAAAAGGATTTTTTGCGAAAAATGAGAGTATATGTAACTTTGAAACAATGAATGATGCTTACCAACAACTTACCCTTTCTGTTCATGGGAACCCATTGTCCTGCAACAAAATAAAGAAAATATAAGATCTTCAGATTGCAAGATAAAGAATTTTGGCCCTGATGCACAATTTTGCAGGAGATTGTGGTAATGCATAAGAAATTACGGTAAACAATAGGCGATTGCAGCCTAGAAATATCAATTGCGGCAAAGCACTTTCACTTGTGGTAAAGCACAATCAAATGCGGTCTAGATCGGTCAGTTGCGGTCTGGATCTGTCAATTGCGGTATAATTCTTCTGATTGCGGTACCAGTGGATCAATTGTGGCAAACTATAGAAAATACAGAGACCCAGAAGATGATAGAAAATAAATGTAGAAACCTACAATCGATTGCGGTATTAAACCAGTCGATTGCAGCATGATTTTGTCAATTGCGGCAAAATACCAGCAATTGCGAAATAACACAGATATCGAAAAAAAATACAAATTTTTAGATTTACAACCGTACGGCCGTGGTTGATCAGTCTTGTTTGTCGTCCGCAAGAGATAATCAGGTTGTTTTCTTCACGTCAGGTTTACCAAAATGTATGTCTCTCAATCGTGATTCATGGTTCCCAAGCTTTCCAAAGGCAAGGGTTAGTAGAAAAGGTTTTACAATGATATAAATCCAATGCACAAAGCTACCAATAATGAATAGCTTGTTAGAATACTTCAGAGATAACTGAGAGGGGGGGGTGAATCAGTTATCTGCAACTTTAAATCTTTCTTATACTTATTAATCAAGATTGATACAAAGTAAATACACATTCAAATAACACATTACACAACACATCAATTTTGGTTATGGGGAAACCAAATGGTAAAAACCCCGGTGGGAATTAGTACCCACAAAGAACTATACTCTTTATAGTAATCCCTGTTAAAAGATTCTTCAACCCTGTTAGGAGTTGTACAATACAATGTAGTAGTATAGTTTACCTGGTTAAGGGTCGGACCCTGTTAGGATTCTTTTACAATAACCCTATTAGGGGTGGAGGACTCACTGTCCAAGAGGTGAAGGCTACAACCTTCTAGATAATTGATACACACTGTACCAATGAAATGAACTGTTGCTTTGACACTGCTTGTCTGATCAGTTCCTTTTGTGTGCCGATGCTTTAACCTCTTGTAAAGAAATATAACAATCTATTCTAGATTCTGAATGCTTCAACATAAACATCTATATTATCAACATATGATAAATATAGCTCTGCTTGTCAATCTCTGTCTTTCGCAACTCTTCTTGTCACAAATGACCTTGTATAAATACATACACCAAATATGAGATCATGGGACATGTTAGACAACTCTTCTTAACATCCTTGTCAGCTCTACTAAGCGCGCAAGCATAATTACAACCGCGCAAGTTAATGTTGAACAGACACGTCGCTTTACTAAGTCGGCTTCACCAATTTAATCATAGTTTTGTAATCTTCTTGAAATATGTTTGGCACATTTAGATTAATATCAAAAACTCATAGCTCATCATGAATATACACATGGATATCCTGAAGATAGGTGCAACTTGATCAACATGTTACATACGTCGGCCTTAAACCGTTAATCCTCCAGAACTGTAACCGTCAATAATAGAATTACTTATCTTTACTGAAACTCTATATCTGAGTCTGTGTGTATGAACATAGCATCATAAACATGTCAGCAGCATATATCTATCCATGCTGGTCTTCATGTCATCATATGGATAATTACATACAGAAGTACTACTGTGTATTATATGTTGTCATCAATGACAAACAAACAATCAATCAACTGTTCAGAATCAAATCTCCAACATAGCTTTGTAACGTAACCAATAAAATGTACAAGCAAAGAAAGGAAAACAAATGAATGCAAACCCCAAAGTGCTTGAAGTTTCTATTGTCTCTCTCTACTCGTTCTGAAATGTTGTTTTTGATACTCAGTATTAATGTGGGCAATGTCTATGACTTGAGAAGCGTCGAGAATTTGATACTTGAAATTTGTATGTGATCGCAAGATGGCTTGAATGCTAGAACCAAACTGACATAGTAATGGTGCACGAGAGGTTGAAATCCTGGATCCTTCAAATGGTTATGAAGGGTTTATTATATAGGAATGTGAGATCAATCCCAGTGATAGGGAGATGAATGGTTGAGATCAAAGGGAATTGGAGAAGCCATTAGTAAACTCCACCTCTTCAATTTGTAAAGAGGAGACAAAGTTTGGTTGACTGAAGAGCTAATTGTGAGTTACCTTTATGAACTAAAGAGGTGGATGGAGTTACCCATGTGGACTGGAGAGGTGGGTGAAGTAACCCATGTGATTTGATTGGAGTTATCTCTTTGAAGATAAATGAATATTTAATTCATTTATTTAATTAAAGTTTTCAACATGTGAGATAATTGAATTCTTATTGATTTAGAATTACTTTATTGAATGAAATTAAATTAATTTAATTGAAATTAATTCAATTGGAAGAATTTAATTAGTAAGTTTAAATATTTGAATTTAAACTATAGGAAATTGAGTTTAATTAATTAATTAATGGTAATGAATCAATTAAGGTTAATTAATTAAATAAAATTAATTATTTAATTAATTTTGAGAATTTGATTAGATGATTTGGGGAATGAATTTAGAGGAAAATAGATGATTAATTAATGATTAAAAAACCATTAAT
>MU227856.1:449630-467823 GCA_018584345.1 Thuja plicata
AAAAATGCATCTACTTTTTCACATGTTTCATGTGCAAATTTTGCAACATCTTCCATCTTTAATATTTCCAATTCATCAACATTGCCAATGGATAATGTTGCGTTCTCAATAGCTTTGATCATGTTTGTACTCTACAATTATTCGTGCACATTTGTCCACATCAGTCTCACATAAATGGTTTGAGGCCACAAAAGTAGCTAGGCTGGTAACAATGATTTGTGACTCCTTATTAGAGACATCCATAGCTTGTATGTTATCCTGCAAATTTAATTATAGGTGTATAACCTGATATCTTATATTCGATGATCGTATGAATGAATTACATTTATTCAACCAGAGTCTATTGAAGTCCTTCAATTACTTCTTCAATTATAGAGATGTATTAACGTGTGATTCTTTCCTTATCAATATTTTTGAAAAAAAAAAATTAGAAGATGATAATCCTTTAAGCACTCAAGCTCACATCATATTACGTAGATGATAGACTCGACTCCTTCCCAACTATCTCCTCACAAATCAACATATTTTTCATAGATGACATGTTTCCTCACATTTTCTTGGAAATATTGAGAGTTTTTCAAAATATCACTGGCTATCTTTGATTGAAAATTTCAACAATATATCAACATATATTAATGTCACAATAAGTTAGTTTTCTTGTATTCTTTTTCTAAACTCATGTCAGAACTATGATTATTTTATCATTCTTTTCTGGAACATTCTAAACAGGTTTGTCCACCTTTAATAGTGTAAAAGTAACTTCTAATATTTCTAGCTACCATTATTGAATAGAAGATATAAGGTTATACACCTATAACATTGTAAAAGTAACTTTTCAGATTTCCAGCTACCATTATTGAATAGAATATATTAGGTTATACACCTATAAAAGTGTAAAAGTAACTTTTAAGACTTCCAACTACCATTATTGAATAGAAGATATCAGGTTATACACCTATAACAGTGTAAAAGTAACTTTTAAGATTTCCAACTACCATTATTGAATAGAAGATAGGTCTCTTTCAAGGGATGAAAACCATAATTGTTGTTACAATTTCAAAAGTGATCATATTTATCTATAGTTGTGAAGACACTTGGTATAACTGGGTTTAGAAACCTTTTGAATACGGGATGACTTGTTATCACTGGCTATCTTCCATCTTTAATATTTCCAATTCGTCAACATTGCCAATGGATAATGTTGCATTCTCAATAGCTTTGATCATGTTTTGTACTCTACAATTATTCGTGCACATTTGTCCACATCAGTCTCACAGAAATGGTTTGAGGCCACAGAAGTAGCTAGGCTGGTAACAATGAGTTGTGACTCCTTATTAGAGGCATCCATAGCTTGTATGTTATCCTGCAAATTTAATTATAGGTGTATAACCTGATATCTTATATTCGATGATCGTATGAATGAATTACATTTATTCAACTAGAGTCTATTGAAGTCCTTCAATTACTTCTTCAATTATAGAGATGTATTAACGTGTGATTCTTTCCTTATCAATATTTTTGAAAAAATAAAATTAGAAGATGATAATCCTTTAAGCACTCGAGCTCACATCATATTACGTAGATGATAGACTCGACTCCTTCCCAACTATCTCCTCACAAATCAACATATTTTTCATAGATGACATGTTTCCTCACATTTTCTTGGAAATATTGAGAGTTTTTCAAAATATCACTGGCTATCTTTGATTGAAAATTTCAACAATATATCAACAAATATTAATGTCACAATAAGTTAGTTTTCTTGTATTCTTTTTCTAAACTCATGTCAGAACTATGATTATTTTATCATTCTTTTCTGGAACATTCTGAACAGGTTTGTCCACCTTTAATAGTGTAAAAGTAACTTCTAATATTTCTAGCTACCATTATTGAATAGAAGATATAAGGTTATACACCTATAACATTGTAAAACTAACTTTTCAGATTTCCAGCTACCATTATTGAATAGAATATATTAGGTTATACACCTATAAAAGTGTAAAAGTAACTTTTAAGACTTCCAACTACCATTATTGAATACAAGATATCAGGTTATACACCTATAACAGTGTAAAAGTAACTTTTAAGATTTCCAACTACCATTATTGAATAGAAGATAGGCCTCTTTCAAGGGATGAAAACCATCATTCTTGTTACAATTTCAAAAGTGATCATATTTATCTATAGTTGTGAAGACACTTGGTATAATTGGGTTTAGAAACCTTTTGAATACGGGATGACTTTTTATTTTGATTGGTGTGATAATCACTTTTGTATTTGATAACTACAATCACTACTGTCAGTATTGATGATTTGTGAGGATAGTCATTACTAGACAAAACTATCAAATTATGCTTTTGACTTTGTCATTATTTATTGCATTACAGCTTGTTAGTGCTTTTTTTTTTTGTCTCTTTCGTCATTTATACTTATCAATGGATATTGCTTTTGTTACTTCATATGTAATTAGTTATATTATTGAGGTGGTTGTTTGAGAACTTTTGTTGTTAGATATCAGTTGTTAATAATGTTGCATCAGTTGAGAATGTTGTCAATCATTATTGTATTTTAACTTTGACATATTATCCTTCTATCATAAATATATATCAGTGAATAAAGTAATCCATCAGTAGATTAAGTAGTCAAACTTGGATTTGTTTGAGATGGGAAATAATTCTGAGCTCAAGTAATCATGCAAGCTTAATGCATCTATATGAATCATGAATGTAGCTATATTAATACCTTTAGGACTGTCACTAATCATTTTACAATAAAATTTATCATCCTAGAGCATTTGTTTAACGGATACCCTAGGCTAGTACAACCTTCACTGATAGAGTTAAACCATCATGAAAATAAGAGTACTACCTTAATCGAATGCAATTTCAAAAATAAACCTAAGCATCAGGGCATAGAGGCCAGGATGATTTGTCATCTATTCCTTTTGATGTAAGAGCCTTCTTCTTTTCAGGTGCAATATATGATATGTAACCCGCAATGACCCTTTTATGAATGTTCATATCCTTGGGTATATAATATTGCGTACACCTTACTCAGGATTTGGCTATATATCAACAAACTTACAAGGATAATGGTCCAAATTCACCATATCTTACAGATAAAGAGGGTCGAGATATATGTGGTTGTCCAATCATGACGGAAGCACTTACCATAAACACTGAGATTATATAATTTTTTGAGGATCATTGAATCAATCACCACAAGCATAAGACAAAGAAAATGGCATGTCACCTTTCATTGCTTCTCTAGTCAGTTTATAGACATCATGGAGTTAATCGGAAGACATAACAATAAAAAATTGATAACCATAGACATCAGACAAAGAAAATTCATGATTTTGACCTATGTCGCTAGTCTAAAGACATCATTGAGACATTTTAAAGAGTCGTGATCAAAACAAATTAAGAGAATTATATTTGTGGTTACTAGTGTTTAGGAACACCTTTGATTAATTTTTTTTAGCCAAAGAGATTATCAATCATAGATTAAGTTTCATCAATGTAGTCTGTGAAGTGTATATTGGTGTCTAGATGAGTGTAGTGGTGTAGAAAAAACCTTTTTTATCAGGTTTAGCATTAATTGCAATCTGATGGAGTGTTGAGAAACATTGTTGATTAAAGTATTGAGAAACACTAGTGTGGTGTCTATTAAAGGTAGGTGGCATTTAAGAAACACCTTTGTTTATGATAGTGATCATGATTGTTTTGTGCGAGTATTAAGAAATATTGTTCTATGTCAGTGGAAAACTTTCCTCGACAATGACCTAGGATGACAAAGTGTGATGGACCAACCTGTGATTGACAAAATTGACCTGACTGCTAAAATTGTTGAGAGAGGTGCCCCCAGTGAAGTACAATCATTCTAAGACTCAAATATAGATAAACTCCAGGCAAAGAAAGGAGAACATTGGAGAGCTTAAGTCCAGCTGGTGTCATGAAATTGACGAAGGATATGCACAAGCAGAAACTTGAATAGGAGTAACTACAAGTGGTGTATTGGTAGATAGAGCAATGATTACAAGTGACTCCTTTAACCAAGTTTTCACCACTTGGCAAATTCCCATTTTTGCTACCAAGACGCCTGTTTACCAGGTTTTTGCAAAGGCACTTTTCTTGTTTTTTTTTTTTTCTTTTTTTTTTTTTAGTATCAAGGCGCCTGCTTGCCATTTTTTCACCGAGAATACTCTTTTTTAAGGAATTTTTCACTTTTTTATATTTTTTGCTTTTCTACTATTTTTTGGCTTTCTTTAGGTTCATTTTTTGTTGTACAAGTGCCCTTCAGCTGAATGTCAAGCATATAATCCTTTCAAGTGTAGAGTGTTGATAGGATCAAGGAGAACATCTCCTTCAAGCATAGTTAGATGATAAGCTCTTGAACCAAAATTTATTGTGATAACAAAGGGTCCCATCTAGTTGGGTTCAAACTTTCCCTTTTATTTTATTTTTTCCTAGTTCTTAGGATTTTTTTTGAGTACTAGATCTCCAACTTGAAATTGTGTAGGTTTTACTTTCTTGTTGTATCCTCTTGAAATCCTCTTTTGATATACCTTTATGTGATCAAAATCATGTTTCCTGTGTTCATCCAGCATTTCTAATTCTTGGAACCTATTTATGCAGTATTGTTCATATGTGACAAGACCTTTTAATGATACTCACAAAGAAGGGATTTCAACTTCTATTAAAAAAACTGCTTCTGTGCCATAAACAAGAGAATATGGTGTGGCTCTCATTGGTGTTCTAATGTTGATCATGTAGGACTATAATGTTGGATTTAGTTATAAAATCCAATCTTTGCCAGATTTAATCACAGTTCTATGTAGAATTTTGAGAATATTTTTTTTTTATGCCTCAACTTTTCTATTACCTTGAGGGTAATAGATTGAAGAATAATTCTGAGTGATATGAAACTATGTACAAATTTCATCATTATCTTGATTATTGAACTGTCCCCCATTGTCTGTTACAATAGACGAGGGTATCTTGTACCTACAAATGATGTAGTTCAAAATGAACATGAACAATTGTTTCTTAGTGGCTTTGATGAGCGACACTACTTCGACTCACTTTATGAAATACTAAGTGGTTGTGATGATATATTTATATCCACTTGAAGAGTTGGGATAGATTTTTGCAACAAGATCAAAGGCCCATTACTGAAATGGCCAATGTGTTATAAATGGTATCAGCTCCCTAGATAGAGCATGAATGAGATTTTGATGAGTTTCAAATTTTTGACATGTTTAAGCATATTGTATAGCATCTTTTCCATTGTAGGCCATTAGTGCCCGACCCTTAGGATTTTTTAGATAATGAGAGAACATTCGAGTGAGATCCACACAAACCTTCATGGACTTCTTTTAATATGTGATTAGATTCTTCATGTTCTAAACACCTAAGTAGTGTTCCATCGAGACCACATCTATATAAGTCAGTAGTAATGATTACATAACGTGATGTTATCCTAATTAAGAATTGTTTATCATTTCTAGATAGGTCATTAGTTAAGGATTGATCTTTAAGATATGCATAGATATTTCTATATCAGGGTGGGTTTTGGATATTGAGGGCACAAATTATCTGGTATTCAGGTGCATAAAATGTAGGAAAGGATAATTCTTCCACTAGGAATTCATAGTGAAGTTGATGTTCCTCTAGTTGTAGCATAGATTCTAGTGTTGTCATTGCGTTTGAGGCTTTATTTTCCTTTCTTAGAATTTTCTAGAATGTAATAAAGACAAATTATTTCTTGAAATCATCCATCATTTTCTTATAGGGCATCAATTTTTAATCTCTTGTTTGATACTCACCATATATGTGTAGCTCTACAATCTTCCACTTTATGGCCAGCTTGAGACCACTGACCAAAGATTCATACTCAAAGATATTATTGGTACATGGAAACATCAGTTTGTAAGCCTTATGTATTTTATAGCCTTGGGGAGTAGCAAATAAGACACCTACTCCCAATCCTTGTTGGGTAAAGGAACCATCATAATACATCTTCAAAGAATGTTCTGTTAAATGCATAATTTCTTCGTCAGGAAATTATATCATCAAAAATTTTTCATCTTGCAAAGTTGACTCAACCAATTGATCTTCTATCACTTGTCCTTTGATTTCTTTTCTATCCATGTATACTATATCAAATTCACTGAGTATCAAGACCCATTTTTTAAATCTTCTTATCAATGTTTCTTTACTCAGAAGGTAATTGAAAGTATCAATATTTACAATTAGCCTCACTATGTGTGCAAGCATGTAATGTCTTAGTTTTTGGGATGCAAAGACAATGTCTAGGAAAGCTTTCTCGATCATGTTATAATTGAGCTCATAGGAGACGAATGTCCTATTGATATAGTAAATTTATCTTTCTTTCTTGGTGTCATCCTCTTGTGCTAGCAAGACTCCTAGTGATGTTTTCATAGCTAAAATGTAGAGAAACAATGGTTTCCATGAATGGGAGCCATTAGAATAGAAGGACTTTCCAAATACTATTTTAATTCCTTGAAATTATTCTCACAGTCCTCATCCCATTTGAAGGTCACTCTTTTATGCAATAACTTTGTGAAAGGTTGCACTTTGTCTGCTAGTTGACACATGAATCATCATATAGATTGAAGCCTTCCCTGGAGCATTCTCATTTGAATCATATTTCTAGGTGGTTGCATCTCCATGATTGCTTTCACTTTTTTTGGATCTAATTTGATTCCTTTTACTGAGACTATAAATCCTAATAGCTTCCCTGATTTGACACCAAAAGCATTTTTTTTGGATTGAGTCTTAATTGAAATTGCTCCATTAATATTTTTCTTAGATGCTCAATATGAGTTTCTCTTCTTCTTGATTTAACTAGGGTATCATCTATGTAGTCCTCCATGTTTTTTATGCATCATGTCGTGAAAGATTATTTCCATAGCCCTTTGGTAAATTGCTCCATCATTCTTTAGTCCAAATGGTGTTATATTCCAGCAAAAGGTACCCCATGCACAGGTGAATGTTATCTTTTCTTGAGCTTCAGTTGTGATTTTTATCTGATTGTAACCCGAAAAACCATCCATAAGTGACTATATTTCATATCATGTCATGAGATCTATAATCATGTCAATGTTAGGCAATGGGAAATCATCTTTTAAAAAAAATTTATTTAAATCTCTGAAGTCCATGCAAATTATTATGGATTTATCTTCTTTAGAAAAAGGGACCATGTTGGAAATCCATCCTACATGAGCAATGACTTATGAATATAGCTTTCAAAAGCTTTTCGAGTTCTTCTTTTACTAGCAATGCAACATGTGGACGAATTTTTCTCAATTTTTATTTCACTGGTTTTACCCCAAGAGCAATAGATAAATGATGCATTATCAACTCTGGGTCTAATCTAGGCATGTCAAAATAAGACCACGCAAATTTGATCTTCTTTTCTTTTAGGAATTTAGTGCATTGTGTTTTCTCTTCTTCTTATAAGGATTGTGCAATGTGAGCCATTTGTGGAGCTTCGGTTGTCCCAAGATTAACTCGTTGTGTTGGTTCTATCAATACTAAAGATATTTCTTGGAAATGCTTAGGGAGGATATCAAGAGTCTCATCCTTTGGAACCTCTAAGATTTTTTCACCATCAAATACACCTTTTTTTTACCTTTTTAGAATCTGATACTGCCACAATGTGGTTTTCACCATTAGCCCTTTTTTTTCTTTTTCTTTTTCATTTTGAGACTAAGAAACTTGATATCCTACTCTGTTAGATTTGCGCTCCTTTCACTGGTGAAAGAGGTATAAGTTTCACAAGCATTCAGATAGGAAGCCAAGGTGTATTCATTGGGAAAATTCATCATATTTGGAGGCTCTGATTTAGTCCAGTAAATTAATTTAGGGTTTATCAATGATAGGGATTCATGTGATTCTAAACATAGCACCACGTTAGTATCAAGACTATTAACTGGTAAGCCAAGTTCTGTTAAGTTATCTTTTATAGTACTTAGATCATTAAGAGTCTGCTCATCATTATTAGTATCATTGTTAGTGTTATGTAAACCTAACTCTAGTATCCTTGTCTTTCTCTTATCTGATCAGGGGTTATTATTAGTGGAAGCAACTCTATTCTTGATCTTGGTCTAGTCATATTGTCAGGATTTATGTCTTCTAATACTCTTTTATATTCTTCTTTTCTTATTAATACTCCTATGTCTACATCAATCATACTTGGGATTACTATATTAGCTAATCTTGTCATAATTTTTGTGATGTATGTAGTATTAGAACTTTCTCCTCTTTCATGTGAGGGTGTTAATTTATGGTTCACGTCTATCTAAATATTTATAGTAACATCAGACATCTAATCCCATTCATTATCATGTGAATCCAAGATATTTTCATCACACCGGCCTAGGAATTCGACAATATTTATTTGATGAACCCTATTTTCTATTTGTGGATCACAGTGTGGTAAATCTAGGACATGTGTGATCATAACCAATTACCCCTAATTTGGATGTAGACTTTCTTGTTGTCTTATAGAGGATAGCTCTTCAATGATATTTTAGTTGCTTGTTTCTTCTCTAGTACTTCCTCTTTCTTCATGTTCTAGATGTGCTCTTTCATGATATTCATCTTCTTGTTGGACTTCATGAGGATTACCCACTCCTTCTTCTTCCTCTGATTCTTGGACATCTATTTGTTGTAACAATGGTACATGGTGCTCTGATTGTTCTCTTACAGGAGTGGGTATGTAACGTTCCCCTTGATATTCATGATTCTCAATGTTTAGATGAAACAATCTCTTATAGTCCCATGGTATACCTTCCACTTCCTCTTCTTATTAATTATTTTCTTTATCAAATATTGGACTGTCTGTTAGGGTAGAGAGGTTTGATTCATTATTGAAGCTCGCTCCTGTTTCATCTTTTGTGCTTCAGAACTCCATGTGTATTGATTCAAGAATTCCTTTACCTTTATCTCCTAAAGGTCCTTCCCCTTTGTATCCCATTCATTTTAGGAGATCATAACCTTTTCCATATTTTTTTGGAGATATTTATACAAGTTTTACTTCACTCTCTTCCTTCTCCTCTCTATATAGACAAGATAAGACTGCTTTATCTTCATTTTCTTCTTCTTGAGAAATTGTAGATAGTCATGGCTTCATGAATAGACAATAATTTTGATGCAGAAGGTGTAAGTAACATTGATGATCTACCATATGATTTTGGAGACATGGGGAGATTAGCCAATGATAGTGGTGTATCTAGTTTATATTCCCCCATGCTAGTTTCTTCAAGTTTTAAAGATTTCACAAAGCTTCTCATTACCATGTCTTTTGAGGTTTTAGCTGTAAACTCTTTAGGAAATACCTTTTTGTGAGGAACCATGCTATTTGTATTTACATTTCTGTAGGAGTATCTTGAATCCACTAGAATTGTAACATCTACTCTATTGTGTGGAAATTTGATGCATTGATGATAAGCTGATGGATCCGCCTACGTATCATGTATCCATGGTATACCCAATAGTATGTTGTAAGATAATATTAAATCAAGAACTTGGTAGGTCACATCTCATTCTATTGGACCTACTCTGATAGGTAGCACAACTAATCCCTTAGACGATCTCTCTTCCTCATCTAGGATTTAATGGTTATCTTTCGTCGTGGATCAATTGCATGTTCTAAGAACCCTAGGGCCTTGACCAAACTGAAGGTACAAATATTCAAACCCACACCTCCATCTATCAATACACACTTTACCTGATGTTTATGAATCAAGACCTTAATGTGCAAAGGCTGATTATGTGGAAAAAGATAGATAATGAGGTGATGTTATATGACCAACCATAGCCTAGAATTTGTCTATATCTAAGTCTTTTGGGGCATTTGTTGTATGTAGGGATTGTTCAAGAACTTTCCTATGTCCCGGAGAGATATTTAGCTATTAAAATATGGATATTTGAGTTGAAGTCCTTTAGAATTGATCTATCAGGTTGTATTTGGATGATGGTGAGGGAACCTTTTGTTTTGATGCCACCATTTTTGGGATTGTGATAGTAGGTGGTTTAGATGGTGTCATTTGTTTTGATGAGGTGTGAACTCCCTTAATTGTCACCTTTGCTTGGCTTCGTGTTACTGCATTTGATTGTGCAGCATTGTCTTTTACACCTTTGATAGTGATCATATTGATTGCTATGTCTTTTTCTTCCAACATGTTAATCACATTATCATTATTAGAATAGGTATAGTTAACTTCATTTCCTTTAGACTTAGAGGCTTCTCATTTTTCATAATTATGAAATGGTTTCATGAATGTCCTATGATCCTCATTTGAAGTGACTCCTTCCACCTTCATCTTATCTCCATTTATTAGATTTTGTATGACATGCTTAAGTTTTACTCAGTCATTCGTCCTATGCCCTTTTTTTTGACGAAAGGCACAATAATAGTTATCATTCCACCACATTGATTTCAGTTTTGGTTACCATGGTTTTGACCTGATAGGGTAATGATCTTATTGTCTAAAAGATTCCTCAAAACCATCTCAAGGGATTATCCCAATAGAGTGAGTGTACGCTTGGGTCTTGCAATCCAAGTCTTTTTCTTGTTTGTCTCATTATTCATTATTGGAATTATTTTCGTTGTTGTATTAGCCTCTTTTTTTCTTGTAGGCTACTTGTGAGATTGAACATGGTTGATTTAACATTCACATTTGATTCCTCTACAAGTCCATCATTAACAAAATTATTGTTCTTGTTCCACCATTTAGGTTTATCTTTGTTGTTATAATTGTTGTTATTGTAGGAATTATTCACTTTGTAAAGAATGATTTCTCCTCTTCTAACCATGATGTCTTCATCTCGAATGGAATTTTTAATCACTCTATCAAGACTAGGAGAATCTTGCATTTGAAGAGCATAATTCATTTAAGATACCAAGTTATTTATGAAGATCTCCATTTTTTATAATTTGGGTATTTGTCTTGAGTACCTCACAAATATTTTTCACCATTATTGTAAGAAATTGATAAAAGATTCGTCAGTTCATTCTTTTTTTACATAAGTCCATCACAGTAATAGATTGGAAGCTTTTGAGATAGCCCAGCATAGAGGAAGACATCTTGAAGATGTTAGTGATGATGAAATTGAATAAGTGCAAGGAGAAGCTGCACCTGCACCTTTGATGGATCAAGAAGAAGAGAGATTCCTACGAGCTTTGATAAGTTTGAAGTCTACACCTTAGTTAATCCTTTTGAGTATAGTGTATTGCTGGATTCTGATGAATTAATAGACTAGATAATTGGGATGGGAAAAATACTTTGAGTATGAAAATGTATCAGAGGAGAAGAAGGTAAAGATTGCAAGTAAAAAGTTGAAAGGTCATGCATCCTTGTGGTGGGAGCATCTGTAATTGGATCGAAAGAAGAAAGCTAAAGACAAGATCAAGGTATGGGATAAGATGATAAACAAATTGAAAGAAAAGTTTCTACCTTATGATTACCAGATTAACCTAGTTAGGAGAATGCAAAGTTTGAAGCGAAAAGATAGCTTGATAAAAGTTTACGCCAAGGAATTTTACTGATTAGACATGAGATCTGGACATGTTGAAGATGGAGTGGAAAGAATAGAAATATATTTGAATGGATTAAGAAGTTATATACAAGATGAGATCAGATTGGTAAAGATGGGGAGCATTGAAGAGGCATGTCAGTTTTTCCTAAAAGTTGAGGAGAAATTGAACAAAAGATATGAACAAAGGCAAAGAGGAAGAGGTGGTAGATTCCCTAGAGGAAGAGGTATATCTCATGGTGAAAATAGTAGATCTGAAAGAGAAAAGAAAAATCCAGACACATATCAAGACAAAGGAAAGACTGAATGGAAAGGTGGAAGTTCATACCGAGGAAGAGGCAATTACTCTCGAGGTGGTTATAGCATAAGAGGGTTCCAAGGAACTTGATACAATTGTGGTGAAGAAGGAAATAGATCTTTTGAGTGTACACATGCAAGCAAGAAAGTTGGTATTAGAATAAATTCTTTGATGCAAGGGGAGTCACCAAATGAAATTGAGTAGGAAGGAAATCCAATGATCAGAAGGATACTTTGGAGTGAGAAAGATAAGAAAGATCCTGTAAGGAAAATTTTGTTCAAGATGAGATGCAGAGTTGCAGACAAAGTTTGGAAAGTAATTGTTGATAGTGGAAGCTCACAAAACCTAGAATCAGAGGAGATGGTCACAAAGTTGCAGTTGTAAATAATGAAGCACCCAAAGCCCTATCAGATTTCATGGATCAAGGATGAGCATACATTAAAGGTGAGTGAACAATGTTTTGTGAATCTTAAAATTGGAAAATATTATAATAAGGTGTTGTGTGATATTATGCCAATGGATTATTGTCAAATTTTTTTGGTAGACCTTGGCAATATGATAGACATTCTATACATAATGGAAGAATGAATAGATATACTATTTGGGTTGATGGTAAGAAAAAAATCTTATTACCTTCGGTTGACGAATTTGTTGGAGAAATATCTACATTTGTGAAATTTTGTTTGATGGAAGGTAGAGAGTTTGTTAAGGATTTGAAAAGGAATGATATTTGTTATGATTTGATTCATAACAAACCGAGTAAGAATACAGAAGATGAATTTATTGTAGAGGTTGAGAAATTGCTTACCGAGTACAAGGAGATAATTTAAGATAATGTACCTAATGGTTTGCCACTGATGAGATATATTAGCCACTGTATGGATTTGATTCCTAGAGCAAGTTTTCAAAATAAGGCACCACACTAATTGACACCAATTGAGGATGAGGAACTCAACTGACAAATTCATGAGTTGTTGAACAAAGGTTTGATCAGAGAAATTTTGAGTCCATGTGCAGTACCAACTGTATTGGCACCTAGAATGGATAATGGATAATCTATACTGATTCAAGAGAAATCAACAAGATAACAATTAAGTGTAGATTTTCTATACCAAGGATGGATGATCTAATGGATTGTTTGAGTGGAGCAAAATATTTTACCAAAGTTGATTTGAAGAGAGGATATCATCATATCAGAATCAGAGAAGGTGATGATTGGAAGACTTCTTTCAAGACAAAAGAAGGTTTGTATGAGTGGTTAGTTATGCCCTTTGGTTTAACTAATGCACTGAGTAAATTTATGAGATTGATGAATGAATTTGTGAAGAAATTATTGAATAAATGTGTAATTGTATACTTGGATGATATTTTGAAATTCAGTAAGATTAGAGAAGAGCATTTGATGCATATAAGACAAGTGTTACAAAGATTGAAAGAGGAAAAGTTGTTGATAAATTTGAAAAAGCATTCCTTCGTGAAAGAAGAACTTGTGTATTTAGGTTTTGTGATTTCAGTTGCTAGTTTGAAGATGGATCCTGAGAAATTTTAAGCTATGCTTAGTTTTCCTACACCTAAGAATGTCAGTGAGGTAAGATCATTTCATGGATTGATAATTTTTTACAAAAATTCATCAAAAATTCCAGTTTTATTTGTAATGCTATGACTGAGACAATGAGGGGAGACAAAAGAGACTTAAAATGGACACATGGAGTTGATAAGAGTTTTGAGAATTTGAAACAAAGGTTACTAAATTTCCTATGTTAGCCTTACCTGATTTCAATAAGGTATTTCAAGTTGAATGTGATGCAAGTGGAAGTGCAATAGTAGCTGTGTTGACTCAAGAAGGTAAACATGTAGATTTATTTAGTGAAAAGTTGAATGATGCTAAAAGGAAATATTATGTATATGATCAATAATTCTATGCTATTCTTCAAGCTCTGAAGAAATGGAGACATTATTTGATGCCAAGTAAATTTGTGTTATTAACTGATCATAAGGCTTTACAATATTTGGATAGTCAAAATAAGTTGAATCAGAGACATATGAAATCGGTAGATTATTTGCAAAGTTTCACATTTGTGATAAAGCATAAGAGTGGAATTTCTAACCAATTTGATGATGCATTGATTAGAAGAAGATCTTTGTTGACTGAAATGAGAATTGAGGTTCTTGGTTTTTATGATATGAAGATTTTTTTATGAAAATGACCCTGATTTTTCTGTGTAGTGGAGAGTGTGCAAAGCACCTATTCCAAATCAACCGAATAATTATGAAGACTATTTCATTCAAGAAGGTATGTTGTTCAAAAGTATTCAGTTCTATATACGTAGAGGACCAATGAGAACTAATTTGATCAAGAAAAAACATAGTAGTGGTTTGGCTGGACATTTTGGTATTGGTAAGACATTGAGTTTGCCTAAGGAAATATATTTTTGGTCTCAGTTGTATAAGGATGTTCAAAAATTTGTGAAAAGTTATGGAGTTTGTCTAGTTGCAAAAGGACTAAGTCAGAATACTAGTTTGTATACACTGATTTATGTTCCTGAGAAACCTTAGAGTGATATCAGCACGGATTTTTTTCTTGGCTTACCGAGGACAACAAGAGTTAATCATTTCATATTTGTTGTTATAGATAGATTTTCTAAGATGACACCTTTCATACCATGTAAGAAAACATCATATGCAATACATGTAGCAGATCTTTTCTTTAAGGATATTGTCAGACTACATGGATTACTGAAGAGTATCATCTCTAACCGAGACAATAAGTTTGTTATCTATTTTTGGAAAACACTTTAGAAGAAGTTGGATAGTGATTTTAAGTATAGTTCTACATTTCATCCATAGACTGATGGACAAACAAAGGTTGTAAACTGAAGTTTGGGTAACTTGTTGAGATGCTTAGTTGGAGACACACCGAGTAATTGGGACTTGATGTTAGCACGAGAAGATTTTGAATATAATAGTTCAGTAAATAGAAGAACTGGAAAAACACCTTTTGAGATTGTTCATGGCACACAACCAAGAGGTATATCAGACTTGAGAGATATTGCTGGAGAAGAGAAGAGAAGTGATGAAGGAGATAAATTTGTTGAGTTTATGAAGACATTGCATGAAGATGTAAAATATAAGTTGGAGAAAAGTAAGATCAGAGATACAAGGATAGTGAAGATAGATCAAGAAGACATAAGAATTTTGAAGTTGGTCATGCAGTTATGGTTCATTTGAAGAAAGGCATATTTCCTGTTGGAACATATAGTAAATTGAAGATGAATAAATTTGGTCCTTGCAAGATATTGAGAAGATTTGACAGTGGAAATGCATATGAAGTAGAATTACCCGAGGACATGGATATATCACCTATATTAAATATTTCACACTTGTATGAATATCATGAACCTGATGAAGAAGTGACAGTACCAAGTGATTATCCTAAGAAACAAATGGAAGAAGTTGAGAAAATTTTGAAACACAGAGTTGGCAGAAGTACAAGAGGAAAGAATTACATGGAGTATCTAATCAAATGGAAGAATAGACTGATTGAGGACTCATCTTGGATTTCTCAATCTGAGTTGGATTCAATTCAGGTTGGACCTAACACATGATTTAAAGAATCATTTCTTTTAACCCCAGGTGTCTAATGCAGGAGCATCTTGGGTTGTTTGGCAATCCAGATCAACCAAAAATATGTTTTCTTTGGCTTAGTATCTTGTTCATGGTTGCTCAGTAAAGTGCTCGGTAACTACTCTTGCTTGATCAGTTGAAGACTTGTTTGTAATTTTCTCGGGCTCGGTTACTTATTTTTGTCTTTCTTTACCGACGGGTCTCAGAAGTTTTTGGCTACTCAGTGGGTTTTCACTGACCGGTCTCTATGCTCGGTTGGTTTTCTTATGGAGTTGTGTATATTGATGTTGGACCTTCTGGCCGACTTCCACATTTAATATTTTTGGTGTAATTAATGTTGGGATCTCCCTTTGGGATATGTGTTGACCTGAATTTGGGTCTTTGTTTTTTTCTATGTTGGATCTTTAGGATCTGAGTGACAACCTCTTTGGTGGAGTTTTGTATATATTTGGTTTTCTATTCTTACATTACATAGAAATTTAGTAGGAATTTGGGGATATAGAAGATAGAGTTAGAAGCTTTAGATTGCATGTATGTGACCTCACATGTATGAAGATTACCTTGTAAAGATATGAATTTATATGGCCAAAACTAGGAAAGCCTTACAACCTGACATGTAATAAGTTTGATGAAATAATATAAAGTTTTGTTGTTTCTTATCTCCATTTCTATGTTTTTGCTTTCGAGTTGTTCTGCGAGGAGGTTTGGATAGCTGGGAGTGCCTTGGGCCCCTATTTTCCTACCCTCCTTATGTTAGTTGTATATTATATGAGTATTTTATGACAAACCTTTGGATCAATTCTTAGAATTTTTTATGCTTGGTGTTAATTTGGAGAACCATTCCATGGTTGGTCCTCCTAAACTTCCTGGAAACAATCACATCAAGTATGTAGGTTTAGGCATGAACTCTATACTTAAGGCACAAAATTCCCTCACATGATCATGCAGATCTATGTCTCCCATGTACCTATCATATTTAGGTCTTCCCATATTAGGTGGAAGGGGAATCATGTTTAAGTTCTTATCAAATGGAAATGGACATATGCACTCTAATGAGTATTTCTTTGTTGGTCTCTCTTTTGCTATTTTAAGCTCTTTAAGTTTCATTTGTAATGTATATAGTTGTTTTGAGATAATTGAAATAGGTGTTTTCACTTCTTCAGCTTTCAATCATTAAACATCATAATCTTTAGGGAGCTTAACTCTTAGAGAAGCTAAGAGGAGGAAGTATTTTTCTTTTTCCTCACCGATGATTTTCTCCAACGTTCTTTGAAACTTCTTGGTTTGCTTAATTTTGTGGTATTCTTCCTTAGTTACGTCTTCATCGCTATTAGATTCAAACATAGGATTATGAAAATTTACTTCATCTTGATTGTCTTCATCATTATGTTTGTCAAATAAAGAATTTCATTGATAGGGTATATCCATTGCTGGTATTTCTTATTGTCTTGTGTTAAGAGGTGTTGAAGGTGAGTCTTTATTGAATATAGGATTCGTTCTTGATGTGCCTCTATGATGGAATTGAATCAGTTTAGGAGGTATTCAACATGATATTAGTTATTTATTGTTTTAACCTTGAAAATGTGAGAGGAGTCTTATCAAAGTGTCCCAATGTGTAAAATGGTTTGAAACAATCCAAGTACATTTGTCCAAAGGATTGGTAAGTGTGAATCTAATGAGATAAAGTGATAAGCTTCAGCGTTTGAGGGTTAGAATGATTATTTGAGAGGTACACTTGCAAATTGACTAATGAAAAATTTTAGATCGACTAATAATGACGACTGAATTTGATAGACAAACAAAAAGGGTATCCAAGACTGCAAAGATCAAGATTCTAAGACATACAAAAATACTCTCTGTCCCAGATGTGACCAACTCAATGTGACCATAAATAGACCAGATGTGATGCTCTACGAACCTCACTTTACTAGATGTGATCCTAAATAGACTTTGTTTACTGGCTATGATCCTAGATTACTGGATACGGTCCTGGATTAACCAGATACGAGCCTGTTCACTAAATGCAACTCTCTATACCATATGTGAGCCTCTGACAGATTGGTTTGGGTTTTCTACTTAGTATGAAAATGAGGAAAATTTGTCAAATGTCAGGGTTTGTCTATTGAATTTTCGTGAGTCTGAAGCTTTGAAAATGTTTGTAACCATTTGAGAAGAGATAAATTGAGGTAGTTATCTTTCATTTTCAATTCATATGAATCAAGCAATTTTGTTTAGACTAAAAACACACCTATCCTTTAAAACTTTGGCTAAGATTGGGAATACTTGCTCATTGACTTAGGAACACACTCAATGACTCTTTAGAATATGATAGTCCAACAACACGTAATGGATGCTAGAGGCCATATTAGCTAAGTAGTAACATCAAATAGGGATCGATATAATGAGTGTCTTGGGGAAATTACTATTTTCCTTGCACAAGCATTACCAACCTTTCAGAGGTAGTCCGAGTGGTCACTAGTAGAAAGAGTTTAATTCAAGCATCCATTCATAATCTTCTCCCATAGTCTTGCAAAAGACAAGATTGAGGCGTATAGCCCTATAAGTACGTAGATGAGTGTATTGTAATGCCCCTCCAACCCTATCAAGTCTTGGTTATGATCACTTGATATTAGGAAGGACTTTATGTGAGAATGATTTTTCTTGAGATGGTGTCTTAAAACCGAACCTCTTACAACTCCCCATAACT
>MU227856.1:479337-501683 GCA_018584345.1 Thuja plicata
TCTCTATTTTCTGTATGCATGGTATGTGGTTGCAATATCTTTGTTAAAGTTGTTAACGAATCTGTAATTGTAAGGATTTAAAAGATTTTGCACAATACTTTCCTATAGAGATTAGCGTAGGAAGCTGATTCCGCACCTGAGTTTCCTTACAGAAAAGCCAATCACAGACTCATTGCCAATAGTGCAATGAATGTGAATAATGAAGAAGGCTCACTATCTTACAATACAAATAGGAGATCACTACTCCAGAATTGCATTCAAAGGATCACTACCAAAGTAGCAAGCTACTATAACAAACTCAAGTACTCAAGACTCATTGTCTCAAATTACTTATCCTCCTTCAAAGTAGATATGAAAATATTCTCCTGCAAATGTAGTTGATCTACCCAATACTATCTTGTCTAGCTGAAAAATTATTACCACCTTTTTCTTCTTTGGCGCTGTCACTGCACTCTGCTCTCCTGATTATTGAACTGATTCATACACTGTGCTTGCTTCACACCTTACATAAATTTTTCCAAGGCACCAACATCCCTTATATATAAGATAGATCTTGGAGATTACAATAAGATCAACCAATACCAAAAAGGATATTACGAATGTGTTTTATGTCGACCAAGGTAAAAGAAAGATCATTGTCAAAAGAATCTGAACCAAGGACCCAAATGGATAAGTTATAATAATTAAATACATAGGTCTCATATAGCATGAACCCATCTGAATAAGATATAAGAATTAAGTATAAGACCTGGACCTAAATCTGGTATTTCAATAATCAATAAATTAGCACCCAAATCTAAAACTAAAAGCATGATCCATCCCAAGAGAAAGATGGACAAAGAACATGTTACACATGTCCCAATGCTAGATCCACAACCACTAAAACATCAACTAAAGATAAATCAAACATGTAGAAGCAAACTACCAATGGTAACTAGACCTCCACACGCTATGGAGAGATCTATACACCACATCGGCAACCATGTCAACATGTCACATCAAAAGCCATGTCAACATGTCATTTTAGAGTTTGTGGCAACAAATTCTTGGATCAGAATAACAATTGGAAACATCAGCAACTCGTGATAATACAGTCTCCATAACAGAAGGAACACACACCTGATCACCAGTGAATTATACAACCAAGACCAAGTCTTGAATTCATCTGAACAAGTAGCAAAACAACTTCAACCCTGATTTCCCAAAGAGAACCGTTCTGGAAAGACAAATAACTGCAATTGTAAAATTGTCAACTGAAATACAACCCAGTGCTACAAAAGACATGCAAAAACAGGAATATAATATAGGAGCACTATAGAAAACTATCTTCTCATGATCACTGGAAACATTCAGGTAAGTGCACCAAGATGGTGTGCAAAAAAGTGGCCACCCACCCAAAAAAATTGTAAAACATCACTAACATGATCAGCTTACTTTAAATTCAAATAACCCAATCATGATTAGGTTTTCTAAATTCCTAAGCCAAGAACAAGGCTAGTTAATAAGCTTGGCTAACAAGGTTGAGGCTTGGGAGCTTCATTTTCCTCCATTTCCCTCATTTTTCACCTGTTTTGTTCTTCAAAATAGGTTTCTCAACTTCTTCATCATCAGGTTTACACATCATCAATTGGGTATTTGTAAATATACCACCATAATTCGACAAATCTTCTAAGCTTTCTAACCATATATTTTTATTGGGTTTGGACAACATTAACATATTATAGTTTAATTTATTTTACTAGTGTCTCTATAGTACTCAAAGACATATGTGAACAATTTTTTAATAGCTTTTGATCTACTTGACCGAATTTAAAATAAATTATATTTTATTATTATGTACTTAATTTTGTACACTTTTTTTAAAAAATTGCATTTTTTATTATTTTGATGCAAGTTACGTTTCGCGCACGAACAAACATTTGATTTTCAGGATGTGTTTGTTATAATATGAAAAGATTATTAACCCAGAAAACTAATGCAAAGAACATATATCTAAACTATGATTGCAAATGACTAAAATCAAAATAGCATCATAGAGTTAGTCCCCACAAAATAAATGCAAATGCTTGAAGCAAAATAGCATTAAGAGGATGCTAAAGAAAAATATGGTGAATACAAGCTAGGTAGCATGCTTATATAGAAAGGGGAGAGGGTGGAGATGGTTGTAAGCATGATAATCTAACCAAGCATGCTCACCTAGCCAAGAATTATCACCTAACAAAGCATTCTCACCTAACCAAGAAAGCTCACCTAACCAAGCATGATTACTTAACCAAGCATACTTTATTTAACCTAAGCGAGATTAATAAAAGGTGTAGGAAAAATCTAGGAATAAAGGGGAAAAGAATAACCCAATAGGAAATAAAAACCTACACTAAAAGTGTCCACTTCAAAAATTCACGGAAAAAAATGCTAAATAAAAAATTACAAAAAAATAGACAACTTCTAGCTCTCACTCTTTACTATATTTCTACCAAAAGATTTTTTAAAATACTAAATCTAAGTATGAATTTTTTTTATGTGCACGCCAGGCATTATGCTATATTTTTCTAAACACATTAAGAACATTTTTTTGTGCACATAGGATTTGACCCTCTTAAACTTATCCATTTTTTAAAAACTTTAGTATTTTAGAAACTAGATTCAGAGTACTAAAATTCTTTTTATTTTCGCATCTTCTAATTTTGATCACATGACTCAAATTTCTCTTCTAAGTTTAGGTTTAGCTGATTTTAGGGGGAAAAAATTGGCCACTTATACCCCCTTTTTGCACACCATCTTGGTGCACTTACCCATTCATGTCTTTAATTGTACTGAGATCATATAGGATACATTCATGACTGTTCTAAGACCATACAAGATACATTCTTGTCTTCCACTATTCTGAGACCATACATGATACATACTTGTCTTCCATTGTTCTGAGACCATATATGATGCATAGGATTTGACCCTCTTAATACTATCCATTTTTTCAAAACTTTAGTATTTTAGAAACTAGATTGAGAGTACTTAAATTCTTGTTATTTTCACGTCTTCTAATTTTGGTCACATGACTCTCAAATTTCTCTTCCAACTTCAGGTTTACCTATTTTTGAAAAGAAAAGAAAAGTAGCCACTTATACCCCCTTTTTTGTGCACCATCTTGGTGCACTTACCCATTCATGTCTTCCACTGTACTGAGATCATATAGGATGCATTCGTGACTGTTCTAAGACCATACGTGATACATTTTTGTCTTCCACTATTTTGAGACCATACAGGATACATACTTGTCTTCCATTATTTTGAGACCATGCAAGATACATACCTACCTCCCACTATACTGAAGGTTCATCATGCATATCTCATTACCAAAATGGCACACTTTCGTACCACAAAGCTTAAGGGAAGATCATCAAGCCCCTCCGAAATATATGGAACACAATGTTTGACATCAATGATAGCAGAATAATAAACATTTATTTCCAATAGCATCCATCTCTATTGGTCCCTAGTAATCCTCTTGATTCCACTCCACCATCTTCCACTAATCTTTCATTGAAAATGGAAGATGGCAGACACTTGATGAAATTATACTCTATAGAGATAACCGCTTTGTATGAAGGTTTTGAGAGTCGTTAACATTTTTCTTTCCCTCATCTGTATTATTTTCACCCTCTATATTTTTATCCCCCTCTCTTTGTGGGTCGTTAATGTCGTCCATTCACCCCACGTATGGTATAAATGCAGTATTGGGTTTCAAAAGGCCGAACTCCGGGGCAACTTGGGAGGAAGTCACATACAACTAAGATATCACACATGCGAAACAATGTAGACAGTAAGGAAAAAAACACAAAAAAAAAAACAAGGAACAAACATGAGGTGTCCAAGATCGATGTGGCAAGGGAAGTAGAGGACACCCCAGGTACAACATGAAGTAGATGCAGGTGTAAACCCCGAGGAGGTTGAGGTGTCATTTTACCTTCCTCAAAGTGCGCCAACTAGACTCTTCCTATTAACAATGTTCATTAAAATTAATTGCTTTCAAAAGTATGTTATGGAGTTTGATTTCTCATATTTATTGCTATATTTAAAGAGATTACTCTTGCAATAACATTTCTAATGTGTAGATGAAGTGGTTGATACCAATGAAGCTCGACAAGGAGGTTACAAGTGATGGGAAGTGATTTATTTATTAGAATGTATGGTTTTTGGTTGTATTGTTTCTCAGTGGCAAGCTAGCAGTTTTGGGATCAATTCTCTAAAGAATAAAACAATTAGCACTCCAATATCTTATCTTAAGTTAAATCTTAGCAACTCTCAATATATTTAATATTTTTATATTTATATTGTTGTATCGCAATGCAAAATTTCTATATAAAAAGCAATAGAGCCCCAATAATTGTCTAAAATAATGTGAAGTTCATAGTGTATTTCATCATTACAATATACTAAATAGACATCTCTCAATATAATATTTGGAACTGAATTATTGACACATCGAATGATGATCAACAACTAAGGCGAGTAAAACAAGTCGAACTCAGGCACCAACCCAAAATACACAAAAAAACACACGAAACATCATTATTGTCTTGAAAGTTACCAATCAACCTGGTCTATAAATGCATAATATTTCATACAAACAACTTGCCTTTACTGCAACAAATCCCAAACCTCAACACAACTTGTCATTACATTACAACGAACAATTTGATCCAAAACATCAACATGAGTCAGTAATTTGCTCAGCCAAACGTTTAACCGAACAAACAATCCCCAAATCATGCACATAAAAAATAAAAAATTTGTAAGACCTGCACTTTTTGCTTTACAGATATTTATCCTTCTTTATAATGGGATCACCTCCCACTTCAAAAAAACACCGTCTCCTGTAATATATAATAATAGTTAAGAGTGCGCCCATATACAAGACGGTTCTTCCTATGTCATCCCTCTCGCAGTAAAAGTTGGTCGGCATTAGATTAAACATTTTATGTTCATCAAGATACTATACAAAAGACAATAATTTCTCTAATAGAACATCCTGGAAATTGTCCAGCGGATCTTCTTATATAAAGTATAAGATATAATTTTTTCGTTAACATATTGGAATATGTTGAAATGGGACGTACTGTAACGACCATTTCCCAATGGACGGTGTAATGATTCTTTAATCAAATCAAACTTTGAATCATAAACACGTCAGGCTAATATTAGGTATGCTGCAACAACCAATGTGAATAAGCCTGTATTGAAAAACTGAGTGATTTCCATTGTGGGTGATAAAATAGAAAACCTGAATTGAAGGTGTTGAATCCGGTGTCAACTAGATGGCTTACAACACTATTCCAGTCAATCGTTGATGGTTTTTCAGAAAGTTGGTTTGAAATATTATGGAATATCCCATCTTTGCAAAGAATGAACAAGCTTTCAGTTGGGTTTGTCATGTAATCACGAGGCCTCTATTATGCCCTTCAAGATACTTTATTGTCATGTAATGTGGACACCAATCTATCTTAGGCTTATCAATACTTACATAAATTTTATATCTAGCTCTATAAATTTTTTTTTTTTTTTAATCTACAAGATCATTATCAATACAATTTGACTTACTCCAAGTGTTATTTCACATTATTTAACTTTTCATAGTTGTGACCCACTATTATTTTCCACTAGCTTTTGTAAAACCTTTTGGCTCATCATTCTACAAAACTTGAGCAATACAAAACTTGGGTTATGAGGACATACTTTTAAATGGGATATTGTATTTGTCAAATTATTGTCCAATATGAGTGATGGGAATTATTGTCCAATGTGTGTGTGCAGAAGAGAGAGGAGTAGCAACAACTTGAGCAGTGAAATTAGCAGGAGGAGGCACTAAATCTACAAAGAACTCCAAGTCATCATCAAAGTAGTAGGAAAGATAATGAGATGGAAATAGTCAATATCTTTCCACTAGGTGGTGAAAAAATGCTGATAGGACCCATAGAGACAAGAAAAAACCAAATGACTCATTGTAAAATTTTATCTGCACCAAAACGAGACCCCCTTGTAGTCAATAATCCATGTCCAAGGCTACTCACGAACCTTCATAAATATCTCAATAAGTAAAGGCTTCAAAAAATCAATGCCCACCTAGATATGAGCAGAAGAGGAATGGGAAAAGTTGCTACTATCAAGGGTCCACCTTAAGCAAGTGGCCCAGCATACTACCAATAGTCTCATAGGTAGATTTGTATAAGAAATAGAGGGGGACATAAGGCACCTTATCCAAAATAGATAGACAACTAAAGATTTGCTTAAAGATTTGAAAGAGGGTGACCATGGGAAAAGGGATTTAAGAGGGTGAGATCCCCATTTCTAGTCAACCATGGTCAAAATAACTTCAATCTTTAGAGAGCTCAAAAAAATGACAAAAAATCCATGTGCACATAGGTAAACCTTTACCTTACCTATTATCAAAAGATTCCAATGCTAAAAAATCCAGGTATGCAGGTCCATTAGTGAGGGCCACAAGCGACTAAATCTACAAACCAATCATTTCCTTTCAAAGTAGGAAATACAATTCAACACATCTGGACCCAACACTACCTCTAAAGCAAAGGAGGCACAAGGAATGCATCATCTAGCCATGTACTAGAAGGAGATCCACATGACCGATTATGTTGTAGGACCACAAAGGAAGCTTTGATCAGGAAAGGATAAGACTTCACCATAATCTCAAAAGAAATAGACTTTCCAGAAGCACTAGAAGTAGACTTGGCTTTTCCAAGAGGTGTAACTAAGTTTGAATTCAAAATATCAACCACTAGGTTGCAGGCAGGGGAGCCATTAACACCAATGGACTTGAGCAAGAATCTAAAAATTGAAATTGGGGGAGAGTAGGGAGAGCAGGAAGTTATCACGGGAGTCTTCCAAGAGATTACACAAATACATTATTCTATTCTAATTTGTTAATGGCTACATTTCACCTCTATATTCTTCCATACTAGCAAAAAAATTTATGGTCCATTAGAAAGTTTGATTCAAATTCCCCCACATCTAGTGATGGAATGTTATTGCATCTACAAATAAAGACCAAACCCCTTTGTCTCCACTAATTTTTTTAAAGACTAGATTCTCTTATGTTTGTCGCCAACTAACAATAACATACATTCGTCAATTCCTCAAAGAAGTGATAAAAACCCTACCAAGCCATTACTTCCCATCGTTTTTATGCTTCCTAGTGCTCTAATACCAATTGAAGATATCAAACAATTACACATAGAATCTAAATGATGATCCACAAATGATTGACAAAAAAATATAGAGACTATTCAGAGGGCACGCCAAAATTTCTTGTTGATAATCATTTTTTTCATTTCATACAATGAAATTTTCAACTAAACGTAAATAATCTCTACAACTACCTTCTAACAAACTAATAATGTTCATTAAAATTAATCACAGTCAAAAATATGTTATGGAGTTTGATTTCTCATATTTATTGTTATATTTAAAGAGGTCACCTTGGCAATAACATTTTACATTCGTAGATGAAATACTTGATGCTAATGAAGCTTGATAGGGGAGTTACAAATGGTGGGAAGTGATTTATATACTATAATGTATTGTTTTGTTTGTATTTTTGTAAGTGGTAAGATAGTTGTTTTGGGATCAATTCTTTATACAATAGAACAATTAACAGTCCACTATCTTATCAGTTTTAATTAAGTTTTAACAACTCTAAATAAATGTTTAATATTTTTATATCTATATTAATGTATCCCATTGTAAAAATTCTATATAAAAAATAATAGAACCCCATTAATTATCTAAAATAAATAAATAATGTGAAATTCATTGTTTTCATCATTACAATATACTAAATCGACAATAATATTTGGAACTGAATTACTGACAACTCGAATGATGATCAACATCCAAGACGACTAAAACAAGTCTAACTCAGGCACCAACTCAAACTACACAAAAAAAAAAAAACACACGAAACATCATTATTGTGTTGGAAATTACCATTCAACCTGGTCTATAAATGCATAAAATCTCATACAAACAACTTGCCTTTCCTGCAACAAATGCCAAACTTCAACACAACCTGTCATTACATTACAACGAACAATTTGATTCAATAAATCAACATGAGTCAGTAATTTGCTCAGCCAAACGTGTAACCAAACAAACAATCCCCAAATCTTGCACATTAAAAATGAAAAGTTTGTAAGACCTGCACTGTTTGCTTTACATATATTTATCCTTCGATTATAATGGGGTCACCTGACCTGCCACTTTAAAAAACACTGTTTCATGTAATATTAATAATAGTTAAGAATCCCCCCATATTCAAGACGGCTCTTCCTATGTCATCTCTCTCGCAATAAATAGTGGTTGGCATTAGATTAAACATTTTGTGTTCATCAAGACACTAGAAAAGACAAGAAACTCTCTCACAGAACATCCTGGAATTTGGCCGGCGGATCTTCTTGCCACTTTTTCCATCCTTGGTAATAAAGCATAATCTTGATATACTTTTTATTAACATATTCGTTTGGAATATTTTGAGATGGGATGTATTGTAACTATTATTTTGCTGAATAATTCTACCACGATCTGAATCATAAACAAGTCATTCTAATTTGTTGGGTATGCTGCAACAATCACTGTGAATATGGCATTATTGAAAAACTAAGGGATTTCCATTGTGTGCAGTAGAATATAAAATTTGAATATGGCATCATTGAAAAACTAAGGGATTTCCATTGTGTGTAATAGAATATAAAATTTGAATATGGCATTGTTGAGAAACTAAGGGATTTCCATTGTGTGTAATAGAATATAAAATTTGAATATGGCATTGTTGAGAAACTAAGGGATTTCCATTGTGTGTAATAGAATATAAAATTTGAATGTAATGTGTTGAAGGTGATGTGAAGTTGCGTTGTAACACTTCACCAATCAATCTTTGATGGTTTCTTTCAGAACTTAGTTTTTTAAGATTTAAGCTGGAATATCCCATATTTGCAAGGAATGAATAAACTTTCAGTTGGATTTGTCATGTTTGTTTTTTAAGATTTAAGCTGGAATATCCCATATTTGCAAGGAATGAATAAACTTTCAGTTGGATTTGTCATGTAATGAGACCTCTATTATTATTATGCCGTACAAGATACTTTTCTGTCTTATATATCCCTGCGCCTGCATAACATTGGGCTATCCACCTCTAATCACAAATAGAGAAACTCATGGGCATTTAGATTTATATGCATATATTCAATCAGAGTAAGGATTAAAGCCACTTTGAAGGAATGAGAAGTTTTGATTGACAATCATCAATCATCAATTATGGCCTTGTTATGCAATTCAGGCCATTTAGTATGCAGTTCACAAAAGCAGCCATTGATGAGAGGAAGATTGATGATAAAAGCATCAGCAGCTCCCTCTGATGAGGGGATTTCCTGTGAGTTTTCATAGAAGCTCTGTATATTTCATTCGAATTTTGTTCTTTTTTTTGAAAAAGATTATATATAACGATTCTTGTTTTTTTTTTTGAAAAAGATTATATATAACGACTTCTTGTTTTGAAATATAAGATCTTGTTTAGGCTTGATCCTGTTTTGAAATATAAGATCTTGTTTAGGCTTGATCCTTGTTTTCGGATAAGTTTGGGAGTTGACTAAATTTTCCTCTCAAACTTTATTTTGTAACTCTTGGACTCTTTGATGATTAATTAAATATTTGGTGCAGTATTTACATAAAAAAAATATAGGATCTTAAATTGACTTTAAATAACATGTTTGTTGTTAAGGCAGAGTACCTTTAGTATTGAGAAAATGTGTTTGTGACATTAGAAAAGAAAGAATTAAATATGGTATCACTTTTAATGGCTGGAAAATGAGTCAAAACAGGATGATTTTTAATTTGTTATATTTAGTGAAATTCAATTTTTCTTTTCAATTATCTTATTTTGATGATTGATTATGAGTATCACCTGAGATGTTGATGATAAAATATTTACATAATCAAATTCAGAAATGTTTCTTAATTATTAATGAATTTTTCTTAATAGTATATATACTCTGCTCCTAACTGCAAAACTCAGCTCACAACACACAACATAGACCCTCTGTTTTTAAATATACATTTGATCTGCAACAATTTTATTTCTTCAAATCTAATCTGCAGCACAATTTTGGTTTTTATCACAATTGGACCTCCCTTCCTCGTTATTGTTTCCACTAGATTCTAGAAAAGTCTTCAGGGATGTAAGGTGGGTCAGTGCACCACCATGAATTAACTCTAAGTCATGTTGGTTTCTATAGTTTGTCCATTTCAAAGCAATTAGGCAATTACTAATCTTTTTAAATGTACTTATTTTGTTGTGATCAGTTCCTAAACGTGGTGGGCATGGGACATCAGCCACATTAGAGAAAATAATTGAGAGGCCTACACAAGTGGAGACTACTGATAATAGGGCTCTGGATGTACAAGCCTTTTGGGATTACCAGTATTTGTTTATGTCCCAACGGTCTGAAGCTGTGGATCCAATTGTATTAAAGGTGGTGGAAGGTAGTGTGCCTGCTGACTTGGAAGGAACTTATTACCTAGGAGGACCAGGGCTATTTGCAGATGATCATGGGTCCTGTGTTCATCCTCTAGACGGTCATGGCTACATCAAAAGATTCAGAATACAATCTGGATCAGTTTCTTATTCAGCCAGGTAAACTGACAAACATATTTTGCTTTATTTGGATTTTTAATTTGCAATCTAAAGAAAAAATGAAGATTGCCTAGAATAAAAAATTTAAACTAGTTGATCAGAGTCTTAGAAAGTGAAATGAAATATATTAATGGGATAGGAACAATACACTATAACACTTGACAGTAATGGTTAGGCCTATTTCCATTTTGATTACTGGACACTATGGCTTGCCTTAAATTTTGGTGTTATCATATCGATTTATCAAGATATACTAGAGCTAAACTAAAAGAAGTCGTAGAAATTAAAACATTAATATTATTATAGGACTGAAGGCCTGGTTCAATTGGTGAACACTTTTTGTATTAAACACAAAGATTTAATCTACCTAAGTTAGCATATCTGAGACGTGACAAAAGTTTACTAATTTATAAAAGAACTATCTAAATCTTAAATTCTACCAATTTATAAAAGAACTACCTAAATCTTATATTCTAAAAGAAGATTAATATTATTATCAAATTCCAATCCAGGACCTACAGCTCCTATTTTCTAAAACTTAGGGATCCTGTACTTTTTTGGTGGAAACATTGAAGAAGCATACGGAAATTTTCAAGGCTTGTTATAATAATTTAGATAAAAATGTTGACTTGGTGGTCAGTACCTCCTTGGAGATTTGTGACATGGCTTAACCCCTCTCGTGGATCAGGCTAAATTCGGCATTTGTATCAGGTATTGACAGTGCACCTCCTTGGAGATTTGTGACATGACTTAACCACCTCCCATAGATTGGATTAAATTTGGTGTTTGTATCGGACATTGACAGTTCAAGCTTTTGGTACAACAGCATATAATTCCAACAAAAAATTCATGTCTAATAATATGTAAATGATGCACAAAACATTTTCGAACTGTACAATGAGTATAAGTTTGATTTACTATCATAGAAAATAGGGGTGGCCCAAAAACTTACTTCCCTCCCACTGCAAATTCTTGTTAGAACTACTCAGATTGAAAACTATCTTGTGATTGCATTTTATTATTGTAGAAAAGAGAAAGAAATTTGAAGCATAATTTAACGAGGTGAATTGCAGGTATATTGACACAGAAGCTCGAAAAGAAGAGTATGATGAAAAGCAAGACAGTTGGCGTTTCACATATCGTGGACCCTTCTCAGTATTAAAGGGAGGTGAAAGATTCGGAAACGTGAGGGTGATGAAAAACACAGCAAATACAAGTGTTTTAAGTTGGGCAGGTCGTCTCTTGTGCTTCTGGGAGGGTGGACAACCCTACCAAGTCGACTCTCAATCTCTACAAACGCTCGGCCTTTTCAGGTCATAATTATTATTGAGTTTTTTTGTTTTCAGGTAGCAGTTATTATCAGAATTTTCAAGAGATTTGTATGAATATAAGATAGTTTTATGGCAGTTATTATCAGAATTTTCAAGAGATTTGTATGAATATAGAATAGTTTTATGGCAGTTATTATCAGATTTTTCAAGAGATTTGTATGAATATAAGATAGTTTTATGGAATGGGGAATTTTTTAAAGATGATCTGTGGGAATTTCTTATTGGATTTCAGTTCTAGAATTTTAATTATAAAAAGGAAAAAAATAAATAAATAAATCTGTCAAAACAGCTTTTTTTAATTTTAATTAGAAATTTTAAAATTATTTGTGTGATTTGCTTTCTATATTTTGTTTGTGTTTTTTGTTGGGGGTTCCCTCTATTTGTATTATGATACGAATGACTCCTAAATTGTAAGAGGTGATCTCGTATCCTCCTATCACCCTTACAAAATCACATAAACATTCAAATTACAACTAATCATGATACCTAATATAGTTATATTTCTATTTTAATTTATTTATTATTAATTGTAACTAATTACACATTCCTTATATAATAATAAAATCAAAAAATCACTTTTTAACACACTAACAATTTTAAATACTTGTACCTAAACCATTGGATTTTCACCCACAAGTCAATCCCATTTGCACAGTGTCTGATAATAATAGTGACATTTGTCTTTATCATGACATAAAGGATAGAGTGTTATTATAGCAATGATTCAGTAAGACAAAGAAAAATGTATCTTAAATCCTCTGAGATAATTGTGTTGAAAATGAATGTAACTTAAATTCTCTGAGATAATTGTGTTGAAAATGAATTATGTCTTATTTAGATTATTTAGATTTTTGGGCATGGGCAAGAAGGAAAATAGCAATGCAAAAGGAAAAGCTGGAGATAATTGTGCTAAAAAAAAATTATGCCTTGTTTAGATTTTTGGGCATGGGCGAGAAGGAAAATAGCAATGCAGAAGAAAAAGCTAGCATTCTAAAATCAGATTTGGGAAGAACCAACATAAATGATCTATTTCTGAAAGGCATATTAAAGTTGAGCTCATTGGTGTTGCATCCCATACTTTCAGGCAAGGTTTAAGTTTACTTCCTATTATTTGATTACCATTGTAACCTATTATTATTTTAATCTAATATATTGTTTTTCTCCCTTGTAGGCATCTTCAAAATGCCCGCAGAAAGAATGCTATCACATTACAAGATAGATGCAAAGAGACAACGTCTTATTGTCATGACATGCCATGCACAAGACATGTTGCTGCCTCAGAGCAACTTTACTATCTATGGTAAATATAATATAAAAATTCTTATTTAGACACAAGAAAATAGTTTACAAATTCTTATTTAAACACAAGAAATTAGTTTACAAGGAGAAATGTTTTTAGATTTGATTGTATGAATTTTTCATCAATCTTTTAGATCACATCTCATTTTTCTTCTTTTATATCTTTAATCTTCCATTTTGATAATCGATAATAAAATGTGTTTCAGAATTTGATTCATCGATGAAACTAATTCAACAAAAGAAGTTTTTGATCAATGACCATATGATGATTCATGATTGGGCCCTTACAGAAAACTACTACATCATTTTTGGAAACAGAATCAAGCTAGACATTGGTGGTAAGTTGCTTACCCATTGTTAAAACCATTTTTTTTAATGTGATAGTATAGAAGATTTTAGTTGACAACCAACATCTTATTTGATGGCAGGATCAGCAGCAGCAGTATCTGGATTAAGGCCCATGATCTCAGCTCTAACTCTCAATCCAAGCAACCCACATACTCCTGTCTACTTGTTGCCTAGATTTACAAGTAAAACCACAGTAGAAAGGGACTGGAGAATCCCTGTTCAAATACCAAAACAGTTCTGGTTGATGCACACAGCAAATGCATATGAAGAAATAACAGATCCAGAGAATGGCACTGTTCAAATTGTTGTACAAGCTTGCATCAGCACTTATAAATGGTTTTCTTTTGAAAAAATGTTTGGTAAGAAATTTGTTTCAGTTTTGAATAATATTCATTTGTATTATCATTGACTACAACTTATTATAATTTTTTATTAGACAAATGTTTTTAGACTTGAGGTTAGTATATTCAAGGGTGCGACTAAGTTCGAAACAGAATGTACCATTGATCAAATTTGAAAAATCTTAAAATACCATAGATTTTCGGGAAATTTATTGCATAATCATGCCAGTAATCACATTAAAAAATTTCTCACTCTTACAATTTAAAATGAGCAAAACAATAAATAATAAGAAACAAATAGTTATCTAATTATAATTCAAAAATGAACACAAGAAACAAATAGTTATCTAATTATAATTTAGAGTTCTATTTTAAAAAATGGTAGAATGAATGTTCCCATAAATTCAATTAAAATAATAATAATTTGTCTCCAACATATTTTAGGAGCCATTTAAATAGGTTTGTAACAATGTTTAGAATTTTTTTCTACAGGATATGATTGGACCCAAAGAAGACTTGACCCCACATACATGAATAACCAGCCACTGATAGATTCAAATGAAGTGGAGACGTCTCGCCTAGTTCAAGTTTCAATACAATTAAACAACAAAGACACTCGTGATAATGATTGCTTTACAAAAGTGGAATCCTTCAAAGGTTGGGGAAAACCTTGTGATTTTCCAACAATAAATCCAACAGTGTCCGGCTATAAAAATAGGTTTTCATATGTGGCAGCTTGCTCTGGCAAACGAAGATCTTTACAACACTTCCCTTTTGACACAGTGGTAAAACTAGAGGGCCCAAAAGGCTCTGCTTTAACATGGTGTGCAGGAAACAGATCTTTTGTTGGAGAACCCATTTTTGTATCAAAAAGAGGTTCATCTAATCTTCATGATTTTGTAGAAGACAATGGATACATACTTGTTGTAGAGGTGAGGTTATTTGTTATTAAAAATTCTCCACCTAAACATCAAATAGTTTCTCCATGAACAAAATAGAGAATAGAATTAATTGTTTAATTTTCTAACTTAATATTTTTTCAAATAGTTTCTCCATGAACAAAATAGAGAAAAGAATTAATTGTTTAATTTTCTAACTTAATTTTTGTTTGGTTTTAGTATGCTGTATCAGAGCAAAGATGTTACTTGGTGGTTTTAGATGCACAAAGAATAGGAGGCAAAAATGCTTTGGTGGCCAAGTTGGAAGTTCCTAAAGAGTACAATTTTCCTTTGGGATTTCATGGATTTTGGGTTGATGAACAAGAAAATTATGTATGAAATATTATTGTTCTTATTAATGGTGAATTCCATTCATTGGTTTTTTTTCAAATGATTTAACATTAAATCATTGTACATTTTTGTAAAAGAGGGGTAAACATTTTGATTGGGCAAGGTGTTACAAATAGAAGACCTCATCTTCAATAGAATTTTAATCTTGATAGCAAGAAGAACAACACAGCAACTTAACTATCACAATATCATTCTACATTAATTAAATTATTCTTTTTAAAAATTAATTGATCAAATTAGTAACATTTGTATTAGCATTTTCTTAGACATTGAGAATAAAAAATAAAGCTATTTTTTTACAAATACTAAAAAGTACATTTAAGAATTCATTTTGTTATCTCCATTTCTTTGTGAAAGAGGCTAGATAATAGGGATGTTTCAATCTTTATTGTAGTTGATTTGAAACAAAATTGATAAGCATTTAAAAATATCTACATTTATATTTGCACTTGAAATGATAAGGTTTTTCAGCTACAAATCATAGGTTAAACTTTTTATTTTTTTAAATGAGAATACAAAGGCTACCCTTTGAAACATTTGAGAAATCACAATTTGTAGGGTTTGAATGTTGTTTGTTTATATGAAACTACAAGGACGCGCACTTTCAAATGTATAAAAATTAGTAAATTAGGGTTTTGAGTGTTGTTTTTTTTGTAGAAAATTAGAAAGGCGCCCCCTTTGAAATGTTTGACCTAGATCTCAACAAATATTTAAAAAGAAAGAGTGCTCTAAAGTGTAAAAACTTAGATGTGTAATTTATTACAGGTACACTCAAGTTTGATTAATTATATATAATTATTAAAGAAATAATCTGGTGAACATATATCAAAATAAAACAATAAGAATGGTTTTCTCTAGAAACTAAAAATGCAAAAATTATATTTTATGATAGAAATATAAAGGATATATAAGTTAGATTAAAAAAAAGTATAAATAATTAAATAAAATAAATAAATGATGAACAAGAATATGCAAACTTGTGTGCAATTAGGTGTTCTTGAAATAATATATGTACACACATAGAAGAATAAAAAAATTAGGGGTTGTTCAAAACCTGCCTTAGTCAAGTCCTTGTTTTTTAATGTTTGCAATGCCGTACATCCAAATAGAAAGATAAAAAATAAAATGATAGATAAGTGAATAAATAATTTGATAAATGATGTGATAAATCCTCGAGATGTTCAAAGATCCAAGAGATCACAGAGATTGTGTAGAATGAAAAGATAGATTTAAATATGGGGGAAAGAATGATATTATCAAGCCATTTTGGAATTATTTTGAGTTGTTTTCTCTTTCTTAACAAAGTGACAAGTGGAAAATGCTTGAAAACACCTAAACTATCATGGGTATATCTAATAGATTATCATGGGATGTTTGCACTACATGTGGACATCTATGCTATGCACTAGCACCTACATAAACCATATTTAAAAAATGATAAGAGACAAGAGAAAATAAGGTTAACACAAAACCATAATGAAATGGTTAAAATGAACCTACACAAATACTAAGAAATGGACACTAAATAGTAAAGTGCATACAAAAGTATAGGTCAAATTGTAAGGATGTATAATTTTCAACACTATGATTATTAAGATTAAGCTTGTGTGTTGAAATGCAAATTCTAGATACAAAGTGAAATGTGAAATATAATTTAAAAACATATGTATGAAGTTGAGATATGAATAAAGCTTCTTAGTAACATGAATTTTAGATTTGAGCTTATGTATAGAAATATGGAGGGTCAAAAGGTGGTCCAAAAGTATTTTGGAAGTTTTGGGTTGACATTATGAACAACACACTTTAATTATAAAATCATAATGTGATCATATTATAATTAAAAGAGAGCACATTATTGGTTGGTAGTTCCAAACCTTAGGCTCAATTTTAATATTAAGCCTAGATGCACTTGTCGTAGATCATAAGCCAATTATATATGATTGTATGAATAATGTCCAAAAATGTGAAAGAGGTAATTTCTATCAATATTTTCTTAATTGTAGTTACAAAACCAAATAGAACCTCTTATAAATTCTATTATGAATTATAAAATCATGGTGTGGATAGAACAAATGATCTCTTTCTCTCTCGTATGCACAAAATGATAAATAAATAAAAAGATAGATAGAAAGAGATAGAGTCTATAAAGAGAGAGGAGCCTAGATAAAGAGGGGGCATGGAGAGAGGAGGGAGAAAGAGAGAAAGAGAGAAAGACATAGAGGGGATAAGGAGATAGGAGAAGTAGAGGGAGAGATAGAGTAGGTGAGAGATAGGGTGGAGGAGAGAGGAAGAGAGGAAGAGACAAATAGAGATAAGAATTCCTTAGAACAATAAAAAGAATGATTGTGTAGTATGGGTATATAGAGCACAAGAAAAATAGATTTTGTTGGACCAAATTTGAATAATATTGTATCTTTTGGTAACTAAATGCTATATTTATTTTATGTAAAGAAAAATGTTGGAATTTTATAATGCATACACATTTTCTATATTTTTTCTATGATATTCTAAACTTTAGACTTGGATTTGACTTAGATATCCAACCCAAAGGGACGAACCTATAAGGTAGGTATCTAAATCCATGTTTTGTATCAAGCGTAAGAATAAGAAAATTTTAAGCTTGTACTCACCATTATACCTGCAAATTTTAAGGCATTATTTCCTAAAATGTCAAGGTCTCTCTTAACTTTATAACCATGCATTTTTACACAATTCATGTTTATTAATATTTTGATCTTCTATTACTTTTGCTAGTTTTAATAAATCAACAATTTAGGGGATATATAACTTTGGTGGTTAACTTTTTTTTGATAAAAAATATCACCATTTTGTGTGCCCCCTATTTGAATCTATTATTCTCTACCATTTGAAAAGAAGTTTAAAAGTTAGATTCCAAACACTACAAATTTTGTTCTTATTATTAGAAAAATGGTATCTCAACCCACTATTGATTTTGTTCTTATTGTTAGAAAACTGGTGTCTCAACCTTGTGATAATAAAAGACAACTATTGGTACCCCCCGCCCCCCCCCCACACCCCAAATGGCTTAAACTCAACTTGGATGGTTCCTCACTTGGCAATCTAAGTGAGGAGGGTGGGGTGGGATCGTGAGAGATGAACGTGGTAAATTTATTTTTGGATTATGGAGTGAATTTGGGTTCCTAGATTTCGCACATGGATGAAGTGGTGGTAGCCCATCATGGAATTATGTTGGTTATCTAATTTGGTTATAATAATCTTATTATTGAGGAGGATTCCCTTAACTTCATCATGACGTTAAATGGGGTAGCTATGGGATGGGAGACTACATGGATCTAATACCCAAAAGAAGAAGTTCATTGGTCATGCTAGACAATGTCAAGATACAACATACCTTACATGAAGGGAAAAATTATGTTGATAGGTTGGTGGTTATGGGTCACTTCACAAATGCATTTTAAAAATGGTTTGAGCTTCAATAACTACCTTATGAGGCACGTGTTTCCCTCACTAAAGATATTCCCATATCTGGAAAAGGATGTCTGACCCCCACTCATTCATGATAATCATTTATGATTTTAGAGGTAATTATTATCCAGAGGTAAGGCTTTTAGTAGGGGTGATTTCCCTAGTTTTCCTCAAAGTAGGTTTTGGTAAATTTTCTATCTCTATTGATTTCTCTATCTCTATGGAGTTCTTTTCTTTCCAGAAATCCATGAGAGGGGATCTTATCTAGACAAAGCCTCATACTTGTGAATAATTCAAGAACAATGCCTATTCCCCAATCGGTCCATATGGATAATTATGTGGAAGGGATGAAGGGATTTGACCCAGACTTATCTAAGAAGTTCACTAAGAATTGGGATGAAGGAAAAGTGACCATTGAAATTATTTATTTTGTGGTCTCTATCACATCTATTGCCCTTGTTACTAGTTTTCTAGGAGACTAGAAACTCCAAACCTCATTACAAGAAGGATTTCAAGAAATTCCTCTATCCTAGAGAAAAAATCCGTGTTTGCAAAACCACTTCAACCATGAATAAATCCTAGGTGAATGGGAGGATTTTTCTCTAATTTTTATCAAATTCATCATGATTGAAGGTAGATTCAAACTTTTTTACTCCCATATGTTCCCTATGCCTAATCATTTTAGACATGGCATAAAAATTAATTTCCCCTTCTGGATTTTGTCACTGCTCTCCCATTCTATAGTAAAATTGAAACCCCATGGGGGGCCCTTTCCACTAGGATCTAATTCTTTTCATGTATGATTTTCATTTTGCTCTCACCCCAAGATTAGGCCCTAAATCTTCTGCTATCATTGTTAAACTCTCTAATCAGAAGGATAGTAAAAGGGTTTCCTCTTCTGCTAATATCACCCCTCCTCTTAGCTCGTTGACAAGGATTAATCCCCAAAGAAAGGAAAAGAAGAAATCAATGGGAAAATGGAAAAATATTGCGTACATTATTATTCTCTCTAAAGATTTACCTCTCTTCCCCTCGTAAAGCCTCTTCGCTGATTTCCCCTAAAGATGGCCTTGATATATCTTCCCATAGAATTTATCTCCCCCTATTCCATAACCAAGCCCCTAAAGATGAATTACCTAGATACCCAGGATGCATTGTGGGAAAAGTGGATAAATAATGTGTCATGTATAATTATCAGAATGCCATCATTACATGGCTCATAGCACAACTTCATACGTCCAATAAAATACCAAAGGAATTGAATCTTTGGCAGAGGTCAAGGCCAAAGAGGGGGATTAGTATTAAATAGTGGTGGATTCTCAGGTTTGGAAAGCCGTGGATGAACTTTCAATGAAGTTAGACAACTGAGATACCATTGTGGATCAAGTTGGTGAATTAAGAGGTTTTATTCCCTCTAAGGAGGAAAAACATGAAATGGTGTTGGCTTTATCCAAAGTTATGTCAAATCAAGATCAGATGAACAAAAAAATTGAACAAATTATCAATTTCAGGAAGGACATGGTGGAAACAAAACTATGAGATCGCCTCATATGCTTTAAGAGGAGATAGAGTATAGGAAAGAAAAGAATTAGTGATGAAACTATGTTGCTAGAGAAGGATGCTCCTTCTACTTCAACCATGGATCATCGCTCTTATAAGAAGGATTCTTTCTTGGAAACTCTAAAGGAGTTGAATCAAGAATGGAAGGAGGTCAAGACCCCTTACTTTTAGTTTTTGTCTGTCTCTACTCTGTCATTTTATTTTGTCTATTGCTTGTACTTTCATTAGTTATATGAACTTGGTTGTTTTGCTAGTTGAATTCACTTCTTGTAAGAATTCCTTTTGTTCTTCCTATGGGCTTGATGTTATAGGTTTGGGCCATTTCCCAATTGACTTATCAGAACAAAAGGTTACTATTGATAAATGAGTGTTGAAGGTGGCAATCAGGGTTAACCCCTTGCAACATCCAAGGGGATGGACCTCTCGATGGATGGTTTGAGGGTTGCATGTCCTGGTGAAAGTTTGTGGGTAGCATCCCATAAAGTCACATTTTATGCATAATTTATCTTTATAAATCTTGATTTTTTATCAGTATCTTACAAACATAATGGTGGATATATTATTTGTACTTTGTTTTTCTTATAATGCGATTGTAGTTTCTGAGGGCATTGTATTATAGTTGTGTATTATGATGCATTGTGAGAGTTTGATAATTGTTAGGTTGCTCCAAATAAACAGTTGGTAATACTTCTTTGATAAGCTTTCTCTGTAAGTATATTGTAATCTATGTTTATTTCTAAATAATATAATAAGAAAATTTTGGAGTGTTGGGTTTTTCTCTCGAAAAGATTTTTCCCACGTAAATCATTGGGTATGTGTAGGATCATGGTATACCAAGCTATGGCCTTAAGTGGCAATGAAAAATCAGAAATCATGGTTAGTCAACTTTACGTAAAAATTTGAACATCTTATCAACCTTATGTGAAAAAGTTGTAAAAAAAATATATAGGAAATTGAATGTAGTTTCTAAAATACTAGCCCTTGTCTAAAAAAAAATTAATCTAATTGTTCAATATTTTAGATTTCAATGCAGTAGTACAAAAATTTTAGGAAAAAAGATAAAAAGTATGTGTATGTCTGACCACCTTAGTCACAATCAAATGAAGATATATTTTCACAAGATTCTAAATATAAGAAGTAGACTCACGCCCAGAAGTGACGCATATTTTTGTGTAATTTTTAACCAAATAAATAATTAGTTATAAATTGTAATGGTGTGGAATGGGGTTGTTAAGGATAAAATGTAAAGATTGGAGGGGGGGTTTAATTGATTGATAAATTGTTAAAATGTGTTGAATTCCATAACCCTATTTCACATCTTACAATTAATTAAGTTTGATATTGATTGTATATTACAATTGTAATTAGGGTAAGATAAGATGTTCCTTTCTTTCACCCTCAAATACACAAATAGGAGATCCAATTTGATCAACCCAAGTAGAAGGGTTAATGCACAAGTGAATCCACTATTTGGAAAGAGAACAAGAAAGGGTGCATCTTAAATTTTGTAAATTGATTAAGTAAATATGCTTAGTGATAGTAATTTAAAAGGATAGAAGGAAGAACTAACCTTACAAAATTATAGATCAAAGATTGTTGTTTTCTAAGGTCTGTAGACTATTTCTAGAAAATCTGATAGTTGAGCCTGAACCAGAATGCAGAGACGAACAAAACCCAAAAATATTTTTCCGTTTTGATGTCATCTTATGAAAAAGGTCAACCCTGTACCACAAATGCCAACCCTATCCTACACAAATCCGAAAGTGTCCCTGTTCGCGCTACCCGAAAGAAAACTGAAAAGGGTATCCAAATATGGTCTCAGATCTACAGTCCCGAACCTGTACCTAAAAAAATAAAGGTTTGTTTGTTGTGGGGGAGGGGTTTGCCTTAGTCAAACCCCAATTTTGGAATTAACCTTAATATATAATTGAAATTGCATAAGGATAACAAAGTAAAAACTCAAATTCACCTTGCTTGTAAAGTCCTTGTGGCGGATTTGAATCCGTGAATCCACAAGTATGCTTCTAAA
>MU227856.1:511939-532197 GCA_018584345.1 Thuja plicata
CAAAGTGAAGTCTCTTCGAACTACTCTTTGGCTCTGATGGATCCTACATTCAAACACAAAAGTGAAACCCCAAGTTAGATTACTTAATTTATATGGTTTCTATAAATAATAAATAAAAATTTAAAATTATAGTCAACAATAATAAATAATTTTTAAAAAAAATTGAACTCTCATGTACCTCGCCTCTATGTCTCCTCATGTGGTCAAGAGACCTAATCTATGTCATTGGTAGCAAAGGGACAATGCCACCAATGTCGGCTCCGACCTATATACATTTGCGAACATGAGATTGATGTATGAATTATACTATTTAATGTTAAAACCTTGGTAGCAAATACATGTTGTAAATATAACTGAATTAACATTAAAACTTACCTATGTTGAACTTTCTTCAGGAAATGTTAGTTAGGTCATCAGTAATACAAGCCCTTGGCATGGTACCTCCCTCAAACTAGGGGTGACCTACAAAAGTCAAACAGATAAGTTTCATACAATCATGACTTGATCATATTAAATATATACTTGATAGTAAACTACACACAAATAAATTTAGAAATATACGTACTCCATGGGGCTATCACTGCGAATAGAGATGTGTGTGACTCTATCATGGAGAAATGGTCTCACGACATCATCAGACACCACCCTCTGTCAAATAAAACATGTAATTAAAAATGAGTATACACAAGTGACAAGTATACATGTATGCTTAAACAATCTAAAATACTTAATTACCTTCCCCTTTTCAACAGCAGACACCTGAACCCCCTCACATTGCCCCCCAGTGGCAACTGGTGAAACCTGCATCAGTATGTAATAAGATGATCATACAAATTAGAAAATACATGTATATACTATTATAATAAAAGGAAATCAATGAGTACTTTAAAATGTATGTACCATGGAAGTGTCAAGGCCAAATGAAATGGCCGAAAGCATGGACCCCTCCACCTGTGCCATCTCCTCCTCTGTCATCAACTGGACATAAATGAAACGCATAAAAAAACATAAGTGTGCAATCATTATAAGAAAATTCTATTAAAAATACAAACTTTTAAAATTAAATATAATGTAACAAGTTAACTGTTTACTCTTACCATAACAGTAGGAGTCCATGGCTCTGTATGCCCCTGATGCACATCTCCATGGGGTGCTTTAGTGCTTGTAGTGTGTTGTGTAGTATCATCCACCTCAAATACATAGTTACATGCATCACTATCATTCAGGGGACCCAAGCACATATTCTTGCACATAACACAAGTATGAGGCACACAAACATGTGAGCTCGTGGAGGATGTGGAAGGGCCAGAAGCATCAACATGAGGAGGCAATAATGCCACACTCTGCCTAACCAATATATCACTCAAGGTGTGAATGGCTCGAATAGTCTGTGAACCTCAGCAATAATGTCAGGATGCTTCATTGTAGGAGGTGGTGAAATATTGGGAGGAGGGACATATGTGCGGGATTTCACCTGTTGTGCCCCTGGCCTGTTCTAGGGAGCACCTAAGCCTACGCCCTGGTTCTGTCTCATCCTCCAATAATTGACTTTGTGACCGAGCACAAATTCAGCATACAATTTTCTTATGAAATAGAATGGGACATCCAAATTGTTGTGGGGTGGTCTATCAAAAACCATCCACTAGTGATCCCAATAGTTGTCACGTATTGCATCATTTGTGCACCATTTAATTGACCACTTGGTATTTTTAGGGTCCACTTTTAAACTAGTTTTGGGATCAACAAAAATGTTACATATGTCATGTTTTGTTATGTTTAGATCCATAACTTGATCATAGTCAAGCACATCATCAAATTGGGTGTGCATAGATTCATGCCAAAGAAGTGCAGCATTGTGTTCTTCTGTGAGTTTCTCCATGCTCTCAATAATGGAGTTCAACGTGGAAAACATGGGGCGCAAGGTGGGGATATTTGCATATGTGTTATGATATCCTCTAAGATGATTTATATTATCTCCTATGAGATCCTGTAATGGTCGAGGGTTTGAGAGCTGCTGGTCTTTTGAAGGCGGGGGATTATTTTGAGGTGGTTCTGGATTGTTCGCGGACTCATTGGGAGGGTTTTTGGATTGGTCTGAATCCATTTTTGATTAAAAAACAATAAAGAATAAAGAATATCAATTTTAACCTTAGTTTTTATCATTTCGACTCTAGTTTATAATCAATTTTAAAAAATAATAAACAATATCATATAAAACCTAGTTTTTTTTTAAAACAATAAATTTCAATCCAAAAGCAAAAAAAAGAATGAAACTACTAAATTTCACTTACCTTTTAACTGTAGAAAATCTGATATCAGATCCCTATCTTATATACAATATTCTTGGCTTGGTTGCTTCAACATTTTCACAATGAAAATGTTGAACGCAGTCGCGGGAAACAATATATTGTTATTGATGAATATCAGATATCCGATAATATCGGATATCTGACAATGAGTTAGCTTTGGCTTTTGACTTGGCCAGGTGTACTGACACCCAAGCCTACTCAAAAGTGAACAAACTTTTGGGTGTGCTTTTGGACGAGTGAAAAACTGATTTGATTTTTTCACATTGCCAGTTTTTGGCATACCATGATCCTGCACAGACCCCATTGTTTCGTGGTATGAATATTTTTTAATGTTATTTATATGTGATCTATTTGAATTTTGTAAATAACTTTCAAAAATACATTACTATGGACTCTCAAGATTATTGTACAAAAATTATTACCTCTACTTCTTTCTATTTCATTTTGGTATAAAATGTTCTATACCATAATGTGCTTGAGATTGGTTGTTTAGATTATAATCACCCATAATCAAGACACTCCATGAAATCATGAGAGAGAGAGATCAACAATGAAGAATAATACATTACTATATTAATGATGCAATAGAATGAATTGAATGGAATGAATGTACATAAGATACCTCTTGGTTAAATAGACCAAGGTGAGACATATGAAGGAATAAGATTATGGCAAGTGCCTTAATCTTATGACATGATACATAAAGTAATAAATTATCTACCACCTAAGGTGGAAAAGTGATAGTGTGATAAGTCCACTAAAGGTAGATCACCCACCTAAGGTGGAAAAGAGACAATGTGAGACGTACACCAAATGTGTCTAGCTCACCCTACAAATATGGAAAAGTGATATTTCAACATGTCCAGTAAAGGTGGATCACCCTCCAAATGTTGGAAAAGTGATAAAATTGTAATTCCACCAAAGGAGTAAGTCCCACTTAAGGTGAAAATGTGGTAATGTGATAATACCAATGAAAGTGGGAATGTACTTATGTGGTCCCTAAGTAAACTTAAGTGTATGTGAGTTTAGAACCTAGGAAAATGAATTAATAAGTACAATGTACTTAAACACACCAACAACCCCCTATTGTGGTTTTTAGGGAGAATGTATGCAAAATATACAAGATAAGTCTCAGCTAGTAGTCCATGTTAGTTACCCATGTACAATTGCAATGCAATCTCTCACAAATGGAGAAAAGGAGAAAACCTAGGGGGAAAAAATGGTTCTCCAAAAGAGAGATGAAATAAAAAATGCTCTCAAAGAAGAATAAGAAGGAAAAAACCCCACGTGAGGAAAATCCCCCACTATAAGTGAGAAGTAGAGAGAACATGAATCCTCCCCTTAACATAGAATGTGCATAGATGGTAGAAGCTTAAAATTAGATATAGAAGATGGTCCACAATTGTTAAACAATATTCCTCCCCTTAGGAAGAAACAAAACCAAAGTTCTATATATATGAAGCCTCCCTGATCTTAAATAGAATATGTAAGAAGAAAACTCAAGATAAATTGAGTCTTTAAAAATTGATCAAGTGTTCCCATGTCAATGCTAAAAGTTGCCCCCTCTAGATTAGCTTTACTAGGCCTCACTAATAAAAAAGATAATCCAAGATCCAGTGAAGATGAATATAGAACAATATCTAAAGACTCAAGTGCCCCCTCTAAAGGTAAAGAGACCTCCAAATATTAGGACCCGAAGTATCCATACTTGTGTCAAACTCAAAAGAATAATCCTGTAGAGAATGAAGAAGAGAGCTAGAGTATTCTCTTGCAACAAATGAAGAAGGCTCATCTCCATCAAATATAAGAAGATATCATCTTGATGATTTCTCCCAAATCTACAAGATAGGACTCCTCAAACAAACCTGCAATGTCTATCAAGTAGTCAAGTAAGAGTTCATAATCCTCACTGTTCAATTTGTGGGCGATTTGAGAATCTCAAGCACCTCTTTATGGCTTTTTTCTAGAGCTCAAGAAGCTTGGTTTTGAATGCATTCTTTTAAAATCCTTTTTGGCATGCTATCTTTTCTTTCCATGTGGTTTTACCAAGAGATAGCATCATTTATCTTTCAAATATACCTAAATTTGGCATGCTTTAAAGGTGGAAATTCTCTTTATTCTTTGGAAAGATAGAAATGTTTCTATTTTATAGGTTTTTCTACATACCAACACCTTTTCTATGTACAGTTAAGCTATGATATTATTTTAATATTCTCATGCATATTTAAGTTCAATCTTAAAAAGTTGCACTTGAAATTGTCCATCTTTAGGAATTAACAGATCACTACGATTATGCTCCCTACATTATTGTTAAAGTCCCATTGATCCCTCTCCTCCTTGAGGGTATAGGCGTGATCAAGTCAATCTTTTGGGCATGATAAAGGATCCTATTCTTATGGCTCGCAACCTTAGGGTTCTAGACATAATGCGGCCTACAAAGGTTGGTCCCAGTCCTCTCAATAACCATTTGCCTATTTTCATTGGCGAGCTACTAAGTAACTTGTGTTAGAGTAATCATTAGTTTGCTTATTAATTAAATCATGTTGATTTAATTAGTTAAGTTATTACTCTATGCTTAATTTTCACTTAGGCGCTTTATAATTCTTTAGAGTTTCACCTTTAGGGTTTCGGTATCCTTTCATAAGGATTCACAGCTTTCATTTCAGTAAGGAGATTGTAATTTGTAATTCATTATTGTTGAATATATAAGTTTTTTCTCTCAACATGATTTTTCAGTCTCTGGTTTTTTGGCCTCCATAGCTGCCTTCTTTCTCTTCTGTCTTGCTTCTGTCTTGTAACTGTCATGCATGCAGGTGGTCTTGGGAAGATTTGCATTTATTAAATCCAACATGGTATCAGAGCTCGCTTGCTGCTCGTTGTTCGTATTTCATTGAAGCACAGAGGGTTTGAAGTTCGCCAGTCTTTTCCTGGCTCTTTTTATTAGTTCTGGGAGGTCTCTATTTTTTGAGGCATTTTGGACCAAAACCAACCTCACGGTTGAGTCTGGAAGGCCCAAAAACTCCAGGATTGATATAAAATACGTCCGATTTGGATACCGAAGCCTCGGGGAGGAATTTCGTGGCCTTCCAGGGCCGTACGGGCATGTTTTTCGATGCAAAAATAAAATAAAAATTTAAAAAAATTGTTTTTTGCGTTAAATTTAACGCGCGCAGTGCAAAATAGCTTGGGCCACCGCCGGGCCACCGGCGCTCCTCCGCCACTAGTCGGTGGCCGGCCTACCACTCTGTGCGCCCCGCGGCCCCCGCCGCTTCCCCGGTCCGCCGCCTCCCACCCCGGCACCCTCCGCTCCCGCGCCACCTCCGCGGCCCCCGCCGCCTAGCGCCCGCTCTGCGCCCCCGCGCCACCTCCGCTCTGCGCCACCTCCTCCGGCCGCGCCACCACCAGGGCCCCCGCAGGCTTTTTTAGCCCTGCGGGTGGTCATATGGGCGACCAGGAGCCCGGGCTTAGCCCCTGAGCATGCCATGCACCCAGGGGCCCAAATTTTTTAGCCCCTGGGGCTCTATTTTGCCCTTTTTTAGTTTTTGGAGGTACCTGGACCTTTTTTGCGATATCTGGAGCATACAGGGGTCTTTTTTTGACTTCCATATACCATCGGAAAGCTCTTTCCAAGCACTTTCCGATGATGGAGGTTGGGTTTTTGAGTTCTGCCATTTCAATAGCGTTTTTTGTTGTTGAAGTCTGATGTCTATTTTTGCCTTCCGGGAGTCATATCTGGCTCATCCGGACTCTGTTTTTGGCAAATGAGATATCGTCGAAAAGCTGGTTCAATGAACTATTCAGTGGCAGAGGTATTTTTTTCAGATTCTGCTCTAGGTTTTCTCTCCTCTGAGTTTGGTAGTTTATGCACTTTGGTGGATTGCTTGGTTCTACAGGTCCTGGATCTCTTCTACTGTACTTCTGGCTCACTCTTCTTTCTGACTTCTGCACTTGTATACCTCTTCTGTTGTATTTTTGTTCTGAAAACGCACTGAGATAAAGTGCCTACTTCTGCATTTCTGGGATTTCGAGCACCTTGTATGGTTGTTGTACTCGCACTCTATTATAAAGTGCCATGGGGGTTATGATGCTTTTGCCATTTTAGGCGCATCCACCTTTGTCAAGTGAGCGTACCTTCCATAATATTAGCCCATGCTGTGTGTCGATGACACCGCCCTTTATCCTGTGTGTGTACTTCTATTGCACTGTTGGTGTTCCTGGTTCTTCTTTTGCAGATGTTTCTGGCATTGCATTTCAGTGTTCCTGTCACCTCTCCCAGTTCAGCATTATGGGGGGTTCACCTGTTGGTTCTATTGCTTCCTGGTTTGATTGATCAGCTCTTCAGACATTGTCTTCTCTACCTGGTCATGCACTTCAGTGGGGGTTCCAGCAGTCTATTCTGACAGAGTTTTCAGCTTCATGCTTCGGAGATGTTTCTTTCTCTATTCTTGTTCCTCTCTCTGGGACATCTTTTCCCTAGATTGAAGGCTTACTTCCTTCATCTAGTTTGCTTTCTTGTACTTGGGTACCTGATCAGGCCTTGTTGCCGAGACCCATCTTTCCTGCTTTCTGCAGTAGTTTAGCTATTTTTGCTTCTCCCTAAGTTACACTTAAGGGGGGGTGTTAGAGTAATCATTAGTTTGCTTATTAATTAAATCATGTTGATATAATTAGTTAAGTTATTACTCTATGCTTAAGTTTCACTTAGGCGCTTTATAATTCTTTAGGGTTTCGGTATCCTTTTATAAGGATTCACAACTTTCATTTCAGTAAGGAGATTGTAATTTGTAATTCATTATTGTTGAATATAGAAGTTTTTTCTCTCAACATGGTTTTTCAGTCTCTGACTTTTTGGCCTCCATAGCTGCCTTCTTTCTCTTCTGTCTTGCTTCTGTCTTGTAACTGTCATGCATGCAGGTGGTCTTGGGAAGATTTGCATTTATCAAATCCAACAACTTGGATCTAACAATATTTATTTTCTTGAGGCTAACCACTCCCTGGTCCAAACTTAGCCAAAGATACTCCTAAAGAGGAAGGAACTCTCACTAGTCGGGAGTCCATTGACGATTTTCTCCCTGGAATTGTCTAAGGCCTTATTATTATGATCCTTCCTATATTGGGATCACACTAACTTCTTTGCATTGTGTGGGCTTGACCTTTATTTTTATCTCTTATCTTTGTTTCAAATTCGAATATCTTTTTATCATCTGTCACTTTTTTGTAAATTATGTACTATCATCTTTTCATGTTAATGAAAGAATAATTAAGAAAATCCTTAAAAATAAAATAATACAATAAATATTTAATTTATTTTTTAAATTATTCTAACTTAAGCTAGGAGATAAAGCATCAACAATCTAGGAGATAAAGCATCAACAATCTAGGACAAAAGTAGTGGTTGAAACTACTTTTCTTCTAAATTAAAAACGATGGATGGCTATGTGAATTATGGATTAAAAACCAACAAAAAAATAGAATGACCTAGAGCATTGGGCTCCATACATTCACACAAATCCAAGAAATGCTTATTGGCCGTGCAAATTGTCGTGTTGCCCTTGTTCAACAACTTCATTCAAAATTGGAAAGCCACGCACGTAGGCAATCGTGTATACTTCCAATGCACCCCCTCACTCTCATCCATATTAAACTGATACATTATTCTTTATGTTCTATTCACGATGTGTCTCATTCTATTTCTTTAAGAAAAATCTAATGAATTTTCAAACCGGCGTTGAGTTGGTCATCGTGTTTATATTAATATTTTATACATAACAATGTGCATTTGGATTGTAGCAAGATATTTATTCTTGTCTCACTGAACGTTCACTAGCTTTGAACTGTTAACATTATAGCATTTGATTTTGAGTTTGTTTCAGATGCTCTTTTTGTTTTTGTTATGGCTTCTTTGACAAGAATGTAGGCAGATATTTTTTAAAAATTAAATTTATTTGGATTGTAAAATGGCATGAAGTCAGAATCGTGATAATGACGGTGTGACAAATTTTTCTTTTTTTTATACAAGGGGTGTTTCTAATCTTTTATTCTTAGTAAAAAGAATTCAACTAAAATTGTTAATTTTTATTGAATGAATGTTGAAATTGTAATTTCTTCTAATGGCATGAAAAGAATTGCAGCTTTCTGTAGTTTAGGCATGAATTAAAATAGGTGTTTTAAATATAGATTTCGTAAGAAGTTGTATGAAATATTTAGATATGTCTAAGATCTCTAAGCAATTGTAATGCATTATGAAAACTTGTACTTGTAATTTGACTAACTAAACAATACTTAACAATTCGACATCAAAATTTGTACTTCTAAATTAAAGAATTTGTAAGTGTGATACAAAACATATTTTAAAATATAAAAAGATTAACTAAACAAGAAAATCTTTCGCGGGTCCCAAACCCATATCTGCCAGATAAAGGATTTGGAAGAAACCCATTTTCTAAGGGAGATGATTTCTAAGACTCCATGTTTGTTTTCTTTAATGAAAGTGGCCCTTGCATTGGAATCTATAAGCCGAAAGGAGAAAATTAGTGATGGTGGCATGACCAAAAGAAAACACAGCGACCGACAAAATTAAGCCTGCTGTCGAGTATATTGATGTATATTCCCTCCACTTCGTACATATGGCCAATTGTCGCCTTCTTATTGAAAAGCATTATATAGTCCAATGATTATTTACATATTTCACAGCTTCTAGTCCACTTCTAATCTCCTGCATTAGAGAACTGTCTTAGGATGGCTTTACTGCAGTCAGACATTCTAGCTTTTCAGAGCTCAAAATATGTGTCAAATGAGCAAAGGATCCATAGAAAGGGATCAAGGCAATCATCATGTTCCAAATCTTTGCATCAGCTTCCATCTGTGTATAATGGAATGAGAAGTAAAGGGAAAGTTCAAGCTGTGATGACCAGTACTGAGAAAGATATAGCAAAGCGAGGCTCCACCGAAAAGTCTAAACTTGTGGCATGGCAAAGTGTAGCAAGGGAGCGCTGGGAGGGTGAACTTGCAGTGGAGGGATACATTCCAAAATGGCTGGTCAATATACTCATTACCTCTATTTTGTTTTGCTCTTTTTATTTTCAATTTTTCTGAGATACATCATAAATGATTTGTGTGTTCAATTGTGATTTGTTGCAAATAGCTTAACAAGTTGTGGGATGGGTTAATAACTAGGCATAACATTTGTTTCAGATTATAAGCAGTGCTAATTTGTTTAAGTTTCTTTTGCCTCTCAATAGCTATTTTTGTTCATGAATGTTGCCTCTGTTTCTCTTTATTCTATTCCTTATTCGCTTTATTCCAGTGTATTAAATTGTGTTAAAGAATAAATGATTTGAGATTGAATTCAAAAGAATGTAAATAGCAAGCAAATGTTGACATAATCTCCTAAAGATTGTTTCCTTTATATCCACAGAATGGTACCTACCTGAGAAATGGACCAGGAAAGTTTCATGTAGGTGACTACAATTTCAGGCACCTTTTCGATGGGTACATATTCATCTTATTTAATTTTCTATATTTCAAGTTCTTGCAATGGAGATTTTAGCTGCTTTTCTCATCGATTGATCTCAAGGGAATATCTATATTTTGATGGGTGTATGGTTGTCCATTTCAGATATTCTACTCTGGTTCGTCTTCACTTTGAGAATGGGAGATTAATTGCAGGGCATGCACAGTTAGAATCTGAGGCTTACAAGGCTGCTAAAAAGAATAACAAAGTCTGTTATCGTGAATTTTCTGAAGTACCAAAGTCAGAAAACTTCTTTGAATATGTTGGGGACCTTGCAGGACTCTTCTCTGGCGCTTCATTAACAGACAATGCCAACACGGGAGTCATAAGGTCGATTCCCTCTTCTTTATTTGATTCAACTTCGATGGTAAGGAAAAAAATGAGCACCCATAAATCCATTTGCATTCAATACTCATTCAACCATTTGGGTTTCACAGGTTAGGTGATGGGAGAGTTGTTTGCTTGACTGAAACAATGAAAGGATCTATTCAAATCAATCCTACCACTTTGGAGACCATGGGCAAGTTTGAATACACAGACAATCTAGGAGTAATTTCACCACCCCACTTATCAAAATTATTTTTTCTACAACTATCATGATCTTCTTTTCTTTTTCATACATAACTTTGATTCAAAGAAACGTTTGAATTATGATCTTGAGTATGACAATTGTTTTTTGTGTTTTTTATCAGGGGTTGATCCATTCAGCACATCCTATAGTGTTTGATACAGAATTCATTACATTACTCCCAGATCTCATCAAGCCTGGTTATGATGTGGTCCGGATGCTACCTGGATCAAACGAGCGAACATTGATTGGAAGAGTATGGAAATTTTCCCATTCTGAATTAATTTGTAAATATTTCATATTTCAATATATATTTCAGCTTCTGAAATATTCTTAAAATAATCTAATACTGTTTTTGTGATATCTTCTGAATTCAATGTGTCAAATACATGATTTATTCTCGTGTGAAATGGGTTCATATGAACCACTATTAATTAGAAATAGGTTCAATATGAATCAGTATTCATATAATATGAATCAGCAAATTTGACTTAAAATCTGCACAATTGAATCCTGATATCATATCGGAATATCACAATCTTATATGCATCTAATTCTTCCTGCCCACTTTATTTTTTAAGCAATTTTTAAGATTTTTGAATAATAGTCATGATTAAATATGAGATTTATTTAACCAAATTTGGTATGAAATTGATTCAGGTGGATTGTAGATGTGGCCCTGCACCTGGTTGGGTACATTCTTTTCCTGTAACAGATAATTATGTCATAGTTCCTGAAATGCCATTGAGGTACTGTGCAGAGAATCTGTTAAGAGCTGAGCCTACTCCTCTATACAAGTTCAAATGGCACCCTGAATCAAGGGCCTTCATGCACGTTGTGTCAAGACATACAGGGGAAACGGTTAGTTATATATCTGAACCTATAATCAAATTCATACTTGATTCCATGTTAGTTCATGTAATTATGAATTTCAAACTTGAAAAATGTTTGACAGGTAGCATCAGTTGAGGTGCCGTTATTTGTGACATTCCACTTCATAAATGCTTATGAGGAGAAAGATGAGAATGGGAAGGTGGTGGCAGTGATAGCAGATTGTTGTGAACATAATGCAGATACCACCATCCTGGATAAATTGAGACTGCAAGAATTAAGATCTTTCTCTGGAAAGGATGTTCTTCCAGATGCCAGGTAAAAATAGTCATATTTTTTGTTTTGTTATATTTTTTGTTCAAAAATCAAGTTATATTGTCTTAATCACCTTTTATACATAGATTTGAGTTCTTCTCTCTTTATATAATCAAAACAATATTATTAATTGATGTGATCAGAGTGGGACGTTTCATCATACCTCTGGATGGCAGTCCATGGGGAAAACTTGAGGCTGCATTGCCTCCAGAGGAGCATGGCAAAGGGATGGACATGTGCAGTGTAAATCCAAAATACTTAGGGAAGCCATATCGTTATGCATATGCCTGTGGAGCAGAACGCCCTTGCAATTTCCCCAATACCCTTACCAAGGTTACATATTCCTCATCCCAACTATTTTACCTCTTGTATTATAGGATTTGTCTTTTATTGCATTGAAAGTCTAGCAGAATTTAGACTTGTGTTTGAACATACACCAAGATAAAATGATAGCAATCCTATTAAAAATATATACTAAGAACTATAAGAACTATAAAAGGTTATTATAGTATAACAAGTTTGAAAGTTATGTGATTAAAAAAAAAAAAAAGTCTAAGTTTGAAAGGGATCAATATGTTGAAGTATTGTAGTAGAAAATATAACACTTAATAAATATTTAGGTTAATTAAATAAATAAATAATTATTTTAGATAAATGGATTAGGATTAGAATAAGAAATGTTGATTAATTTGAAAAAAATAAATAGATTAATGTAATATTTAACTTCAAAGTTGATGATCAAAATATATTATAGAGGATATTAGAAACTAATTTATTAAAGTAGTAGAATTTTAAGGCTTTATTGATGACTAGTTCAAATTTTGAAAATTGGTTATGTTTCCTAGTTTCAAAATGGAAGTTAACTAGCATGTGGGTCTAAAATTATACTTATGGAAATCAATTAGTCAAAAAATGACTGTTGGATTCTATTCACCTTGATCTATCTATTTTAGTAAGGATGGGCGATGTTGATAATCACCTTTAACGAAGCTTATAGAGTGTTTGTGGAATCAATTGTGTGTATTTTTGCATCAATGTTTTGGACCATGATCTCGTCTTTGTAGTAATGGATCATCGAGTCTATTATAAAATGTTGATGCAATAATACACACAATTGAATCAAAAAGTGCTCTTTACTTTAAACTAATAGACTATGGAATTTTCATTCCTACTATCTCTAAGGGCTTCATTGAATCATGGGGTCATGATCTCCTCAGACCTTTAGTTGGATTAATTAATAGCTTTAGAATAGTAATTAAGAACAACAAGCAATCATGCAAGGGCCTAGATAACAATACAAATTTTTATTAAAGAATTATGTTAGAATGCTCTCACATAAATGTCCTAAAGATTACTAGGTAAACTCCAAATGAAAGAGCTCGAATGTATTTGAACATAATAACACAATACACAAATTAACACATCATGAGTCAGGTCAAATCATAATAGTTATGGAAAGGTCAATGATGTATAAATTTGAAAATTCAAATCTTGAATTTGGAAATTTCAAATCCCTGATTACAATGGTGGCCTACGTGAAGTCTATGTTCATAAATCTAAACTTTGAACATGTAATAACACAATACACTAAAAATACAACATGAGTTAGCTCTGTTCATAACACTTAGTAGAAAGGTCAATGATGTGTGAATATAAAAATATGAAAATTCAAATTTTGAATTTTAAACTTTCTTTAATCCATGACTACAAAGTGACCTAGGTCAAATCTATACTAGTAAATCTAATCAAGGATGGCAAACAAAAAATATAGAGATTAAGAATGAATGATTTTGAATTAGAATAATATAATGATATATGAGCCAAATTTAGATAAAAATATACCATTTATAAATTTATCATAACAAAAACAAACATAAAACATAAGAATATAAATATTCTATTTTCATCATTATATTTATATCAATCTCATATTAATATTTAAAATTGCTAAAATAAATATATAATACTAATTTTTTTAATTCTACCACTTAAACTACCTCATTCAATCAATTTAATAGCTAACATTTTATCATGGTATGAGAACTCCTAATGGGATGTTTTCACTTGAATACCAACTCTAAACACTCATCTTTCACCCAACTCTTATTTATTTATAGAATTAATTCTATGTACATTTTAATGCATGTGGGATTGATATTTATCTCATGTGGAATATTGTTATAGATTGATTTAAAGGAGAAAATGGCCAAGAATTGGTATGATGAAGGAGGAGTTCCATCTGAACCCTTCTTTGTAGGTCGACCAGGGGCTGAAGAAGAAGATGATGGTAAGAAATTAATTACCCTTGTTTCAATCAATGCAAGAATTTCTTACATAATTATTATTAATTTTGATTGATATGCATGTTGTATTGTAGGAGTTGCAATATCATTAATAAGTGATCGAAATGGGGATGGATATGCCCTTGTTCTTGATGGATCAACATTTACTGAAATTGGTCGAGCAAAGCTACCATATGGATTACCTTATGGATTACATGGTTGTTGGGTCCCTCCTCCTTAATAGATACAAAGTGTATAATAATAATTTAATCATTTAAGCATGGAATATGTAATATTATAGAAACTTTTTTATTATATTAAACAAAGAAATTATATTGTAAATTATACGTCATACAAAGATTTTATGTATCTTAATATATATTTTAATTTAATTTTTAGATTGTTATTTTTTCACTTTTTTTTGTTGTAATATTTCTATTATTTAGTTAAAAAATAATTATGTATATATTTAATTGTTATATTGTCATGATCTAAATTAATCCTCACCTACAGTTTCATCTAAGGTTTTATGTTTTTACTTTTTAAAAATTCATTATTGTACATTATAATCATCCAATCATATCCAATTTAATACAAGCTAATCTCAATATTAGATGCGTGTTAGATGCTTGTGTGGACCAATCCCTTACTCAATTTTACAAAGCTCAATCGTGGATTTTTCTCTTTAGATAGGATAAGTGTTTTAATTAAACATAATTCCAAGGAGTTATAGGTTTCATATTAGCTCCAACATTTATTGTTAATAGTTTATTTTTCTTATTTTTACATTTCATTTCAATTTATGCAAAAATATATTGCATCCTTGAAAATTAATTTTGTATTTTAAAATTTTAACTATATTAGTTGTCATTGTCTCATCGAGATGAAAACAATGTTGTGGGCTGGGGTGTTCATCAAATGTGTAACATGTAGATTCATTAAAAGGTGATCAAGGTGAAAATAAATTCTTGAATTTTGAGTATATATTGTTGGAAATGAGATAAGTAACTGAGAGGGGAGGGGTGAATCAGTTACTCCAAAACAAATCCTTTGTCCCTTAGATGTCTTAAATACTTTAACACTATTACGCGGTTAATTAAGATATTCTTCTATTACTCGGGTGTCAAAGCAATCTTTATAATATCCAATACAATTATACTTTAGACATTAAGTGCAAAAGCATAAGCATAAAACAAATAACATATACACAGGTGACACCAAGATTTAATGTGGAAACCCAATATGGGAAAAACCACCAATGTAACTAGTTACTATTTTTCACTCTTATGAAGTGAGCCCTGTTAGGAGTCAAGTTAAAGGTTACAATAACACACTGTTAGGTGTTGTTAAGAATAGGAAATGTCCTATTCTCCCAAGAACACCTGCATGCAAACCTGTCACAAAGTAGAAGCAAAGACAGAAGAGAGAAGAAGCTATGGAGGCCAAAAAGCCAGAGGAGACATCGTATGCAACAGAAAATAATATATTAATGATATGTTTCTAGATTACAATGTGATGTAAAAGAAATCCTTATTAAAATGCAAAGCGGTGAATCCTTATAAAAGGATACCGAAACCCTAAAGGGGAAAACCCTAAAGAATAATAAGCTGCCTAAGTATAACTTAAGCATAGAGTATAATAGACTAATAATTAAATGATTTAATTATTAGCTATATAATATGACTATTCTAACACCCCCCCTTAAGTGTAACTTAGGGAGAAGCAAAACAGCTAAAGACTAAAAGATGCATGAAAACAAGATGCATGAAAGGAACTATGGGTCCCGGCAACTAGGCCTGATCAGGTACCCAAGTACAAGAAAGAAACTAGATGAAGGAAACTAAGCCTCCAATCTAGGGAAAGTCTCAAAGAAAGGAACAAGAATGAGCAAGAAGCATCTCCGAAGTATGGAGCTGTAAACTCTGTCAGAGGAAACTGCTGGAACCCCCACTGAAGTGCATGACCAGGTAGAGAAGACAATGTCTGAAGAGTTGATCAATCAAACCAGGAAGCAATAGAACCAATAGGTGAACCCCCCCGTAATGCTGAACAGGGAGAGGTGACAGGAACACTGAAATGCAATGCCAGAAATATCTGCAGAAAGAAGAACCAGGAACACCAATAATGCAACAGAAGTACAAACACAGGATAAAGGGCGGTGTCACCGACACACAACATGGGCTAATGTCATGGAAGGTACACTCACTTGACAAAGGTGGATGAGCCTAAAATGGCATAACATCATAACCCGCCATGGCACTTTATAACTGAGTGCAAGTACAAAAAATACAAGGTGCTCAAAATCCTAGAAATGCAGAAGTAGGCACTTTATCACAGTGCGTTTACAGAAAAAAGATGCAACAGAAGAGAAGAAACAAGATCAGAAGTCAGAAAGAAGAGTGAGCTAGAAAATCAAAAGAGGAGATCCCAGGACCTGTAGAACCCAAGTAATCTGCCAGAGTGCAAAAAAATGCCAAACTCAAAGAGAGATAACCTGGAGTAGAATCTGGAAAAAAAACCCCTGTAACTAAATAGTTCACTGAACTAGCTTTTCGACGATATCTGGTTTGCCAAAAACAGAGTCTAGATGAGCAAGATAGGGCTCCCGGAAGGCAAAAACAAATATTGGACATTGACAGTAAAAAATGCTGTCAAAATAGTAGAACCCAAAATCTCAACCTCCATCATCAAAAAGTGCTCGGAAAGAGATTTTTGACGGTATATGGAAGTCAGAAAAAGACCCCCGTATGCTCAAGATAGAGAAAAAGAGTCTAGGAGGGTCAAAAAGGCCCCAAAATTAGGCTTTAAGCCCCTGGGGCTGAAAAAATTAGGCCCCCTGGGCACATGGCGCACACAGGGGGCTGGGCTGAAGCCCCTGGTCCAGCATACGACCGGTCGCATAAGAAAAAGGGGTCAGGGCTGAACAGTCCCACAGGCAGAGCGGAGGGCAGGCGGAGGGCGGGCAGCGGCCGGGTGGTGGGGGCCGCGGAGCGGTGGCGGTGGCCGAGGGAGCCGAAGGCCGGCGGCGGCACGGTGGCCGCAGGGTGGCACGCGGGCCAGGGGTGGTGCGCAGGCGGTGCGTGGGCGGCACACCCTAAAAACCACCGACTATGTTAAAAAATAATTAAAAAATTGTTTTTTTAATTTTGCCATCGAAAAATGTGCCTGTACGGCCCTAGAAGGCCAAGAAATTTCTCCCAGACACTCCGGTGTCCAAATCGGATGTGCTTTATATGGATTCTAGGGTTTTTGGGCCTTCCAAACGTAGCCATGAGGTCGGTTTTGGTCCAAAGAGCTCCAAAAAATAAAGACCCCATAGATCCAATAAAAAACACTGAAAATCCTCTAAAACCCTTTGTGTCTGGTACGCTTCAATGAAACATGAACAACGAGCAGCAAGCAAGCTCTGATACCATGTTAAGAATAGGAAATGCCCTATTCTCCCAAAAACACCTTCATGCAAACCTGTCACAAAGTAGAAGCAAAGACAGAATAGAGAAGAAGCTATGGAGGCCAAAAAGCCAGAGGAGACATCGTATGCAACAGAAAACAATATATTAATGATATGTTTCTAGATTACAATGTGATGTAAAAGAACTCCTTATTAAAATGCAAAGCGGTGAATCCTTATAAAAGGATACCGAAACCCTAAAGGGGAAAACCCTAAAGAATAATAAGTTGCCTAAGTATAACTTAAGCATAGAGTATAATAGACTAATAATTAAATGATTTAATTATTAGCTATAATATGACTACTCTAACAGGTGTGACCTTGTTAAAGGATTTAATCACCCTGTGAGGAGTGGCCTTGTTAGAGGTCTTCAACACTTCAACATAGAAATGCTACCTTGTGAGAGGATTTACAAAAATACTATTAAGTCTACTATGTTAAGAGATTTTAGATTACTGCTACAATTGTTAGAAAGTAACAATGAATTGACATGTAAGTGTAAGAAACTGTCTTTGCCGATTCACATCTTTGTTCTGATTATAACTGGATCCTTGCTGATCATATGTTCTATTGCAGCTCTGAGTGATCTGTACTCAATCAGAATCCTATCTGATTTCACCTTCACTCTTCATATAAAATAATTCCACACTTCTACTTTCACACTTTCTAATTCACACATTCAGTCCAAACTTGACCTTTCATATGTATGATGAGCCCTTCTCAAGTCGGCTTGAATACACTTCTAAATAATAAAGCACAATTCAGTCGACCTCATATAACCAATTAATTATAAAATATAAATCACTATTAGTCGGCTGCCACTGAATGTCCAACCATGACTGAAATGCTCGAGTGACTCGGTCAACACTGAACTTCTTCAATTCCCGACTGAACTTGGTCAACACTAAAATAAATTAATCTATTCACCAAATGTGCTCGGTATGAATGTATACATTTGTGTAACATCACTACATAAGTGTAAATACATGTGTAACATCAATGACAATACACAATTGAATAATTGTCTTCAACAATCTCCCCCTTTGGCATTGATGGCAACACAACATATCATAATACAAGGAATTGTAGAGCAACAGAAAGTTTTCATTAATGTCTTTAGCTTCATTCTGATTCTCATCCAAAAACTCCCTTTGATATTAAAATAACCCTCTTATTGTATTATATTTTGTATTATAGAAAACTCTCCCTCTTTTATCTTATTCTTATGTATTATAGAAAACTCTCCCTCTTTGACAATAGATGCCAAAGAATTCATCTCCACAAATACCAATAGTTAGTACTATTTCACTTTGTAATTGTAATGTACCTGAATGTACAAATTCATCTATAATGTTCTCTGATGTACCTACATCAACTGATAGATCTTTACTGTCGCTCGGGTTGATGCATCACTAAACTGTATTTTAGTGAGCTTCAGTTAGGGGAAGCACCCCTAGATTTCCTCTAAGATACAAGAATGCATCCTTAGGTAAAGGTTTGGTGAATATGTCTGCAACTTTTTCTTTGGTATTCACATATTCCAACCTTACTTCTTTATTTTGTACCAATTCCCTCAAAAAATGATACTTTATTGCTATGTGCTTGGTTTTGGTGTGCATCACAGGATTCTTTGAAATGTTAATGGCACTAGTGTTGTCACAGTAGATAATAACTGATTCTTTTACTTCTTCCTTCATTCCTGACAACAACTTCTTGATCCATATGATGTTTGAACAGTTCACTGCTGCAGCAATATATTTTGCCTCTGCTGTGGACTGAGAGATATAATTATGTTTCTTGCTATTCCAAGACACTAACCTCTTTCCAAGAAGGAAAGCTCCACCACTGGTGCTTTTCCTGTCATCGACACTTCCAGCCCAATCAGCGTTAGTGAATGCCTTTAAATCAAATTTTCCACCTTTCTTATACCATAAACCATAGTCTTCAGTACCCTTCATATATCTCAGAATTCTTTTGATTGCCATTAGGTGATTATCTCTGAGGATTAGCTGAAAATCTTTCAACAATACCAACTGCCAATGCAATATCAGGTCTAGTGTGAACAACATATTGCAATTTTCCAAACATGGATTTTTAGTTGGTCTAATCTACCTCTTTTGAATCATCATCTTTAGACAATTTCTATCCAGTGCACATGGGTGTTCCAATAGGTTTGGAATCTTCCATACCAAATTTCTTAAGTATCTCCTTGATATATTTTTATTGAGTAATGTAGATACCATCCTTCATTTGATGTACTTGTAATCCAACAAAGAATTTGATCTCACCAAACATAGACATCTAAAATTCTTTACTCATAGCTACAAAGAATTCTTTGCATAGGTCATCATAACCAGTGAATAATATGTCATCAACAAATATCTCTGCTAACAATTTTTTTTTTGTGGTCCTTCTTTAATGTACAGGCTACTTTTATCATTGGTTCTCTAAAATCCAATACTTACTAGATAGCTATGCAGTCTTTCTTACCAGGCTTAGGGTGCTTTCTTCAGTCCATACAATGCTTTGTGCAGCTTGCAAACCATATTCCTTCTGCTAGGATCAAAAAACCCTTCAGGTTGTTCAATGTGGACTTCTTCTTCTAGGATTCCATTCAAAAATGCAGATTTCACATCCATTTGATATACTTTGTATCCTTCATGTGTAGCATATGCCAGAAGAGTTCTGACTCCTTCAAGTCTTGCAACATGAGAAAAAATTTCTCCATAGTCAATACCCTCTTCTTGAGCATATCCATTACAAACTAGTCTGGCCTTGTTTCTAAAAAATTTACCATTTTCATTCATCTTATTTCTAAAAACCCACTTGGTTCCAATCACATTCTTTTCCTTTGGCCTAGGTACAAGAGTCCAAGTTTTGTTCTTCTCAATCTGCTCAATTTCTTCATTCATTGCTTCTATCCAACTTTCATCATTCAATGCATCTTTAACAGTTCTAGGTTCAAATTCACTTAGTAAGCATGTACCTT
>MU227856.1:562949-574447 GCA_018584345.1 Thuja plicata
AGGGTATGATCACACTTAGGGAAAATAGGGTCCATAGTTGGAACAGACCAAATTCATGTGGTTACATTTGCCCCTCTTTGAATTGATGTGCGAGCAGTGCATTGATTCAAAGAAAGTTTTTGATTTTGACTTCAGAAAGATTGAGAATTCCGTTCTTGGTTGTCAAACAAAATATTGATGAGATCAGTCTCGCACTTGATCAAACAAAACTAATAAAATTGATTTTAAACTTGGTTGTCATCCAAAAATCAATAAAATATTTTAAAGGTACCAATTCTGAACTTGGTTGTCATCCAAAGATTGATAATACCGATTCTGAACTTGGTTGTCGTCCAAAAAGCCAGTATGAAGCTGCCAGGAGCTTAATAAAAATCTTCTAAAAAAATGAGGAAACACAAGATATCCAGCTTATGAGCACTAAAGATTTCTATCCAACAATTCTGACTTTAGTCAACGAAACTGTTATGCCTGTAGTTTGTTTGATAACGAAGTCATTTTGATGTTGTTTCGAGCAAAAATTTAATTGATGATAGTGTGATCATGCCCCCTCAGGAACAAAATCAAAGGAAAAGAATAAAATCCCTCAATTGAAGAACGTATCACTTGCAGGAAGCGGTTAGGGCAAGAAAGAATGGATTAGAAGAAGTGAAGGAAAGGTGTGTTTAAAAATAAACACATGATTATCAAGTTAATTATGTGAAAAGAAAGGAGTGATGAGACTGAGAAAATGATGTTAGACCAAGATGTATGATAAAATGTGCAATTTGAACCGATGTTTGGAATAAATGAAGCAAATCTATAGTTGTTGAAATTGTTGTAAAAATGGTACTATACTGCTGAAAACATCTTATGTACCTTAGATTTGGTTCCCGATTGATCAGAAGGAGAACAAAAATGTAGTTGTAGTTGCCCAAGAGGAGTTTTAGAACTTCTAAATGTCTCAAAAGACCAATATAAGCCTCCAAATTTACCATTTTACTATTCATTTTCACTTTCAGCCATAGTAATTCAGAGAGCTCTGCAGAGAAGATGGTAGTCCCTGTGAGGAAGCACCATTTCAAGATGAGCTATCGACATCAGCATCCAGCCAACTACCCTCCGTCGGTAAGTGCTCAACAAACTACCCTGTGAATTTTGCAAATTTCAATTTGATGCATTTTCATAGCTTTTATAGCCCTTTCCATTTTGAATCACATCCGGGATTCTAGATCGCAACCTGCAAATCCTGTGTCGCATCCAGTTTTTCAGATTCCTACATCGCATCTAGGATACCCTGGATCGCATCCAATTTCATTATTTTTTGTTATGTTTTAGTTGAAATCCATCAGTGTGTCACACCCTATTTTCTTAGGGTCACACCCCACATTTAGGATCGCATCCCGTATTTCAGGGTTCACATCCTGTAAACTCAGTCGCATCTTGAATTTCTAGGATCGCATCTAGTAGAATGGATCACACCCTTCTATTTCAGAGTCGTACCTAGTTAGGAGACTTATAATTTCAATCTTTCTGACCTTTTTGCATGCTGCAAACTTAGAATTACTTAGTTGATTAAGAGTTTGTCCCTTTGTAGATCAGATACTGATGTATTGTCATTTTTGTCCAAAACAGGCCCAGTTTGAGGTAGTCACATTTCGCGGCACTTACCCTGCGTGTGTGCTTGCATTATCTAGACTGCTGTCAGATGAGGAGTAGACTACCATGATCTGATGCAGATTGTGATCACTGATGGGTTTACCCAAGATCAGGGTAAACTGTGGGTTGTTGACTACTCTGGCCAAGAGATGCCACTCAGAGTACAACACCTTTCACTTACAAACTCGAGAGATTAGAGTGACTTCGGAGGATGTCTAGAGGATACTTCGGGTACTGATGATCGAACATGAGGTATTCTTTGAGTCGAGAGCTGGCGTGGCCATTGGTGCTGCACGTAGATTTTTCTAGGATGATACCATTGACCGGAGATATCTGTCGTGGGACTACATGGTCGATCATTATGATCGGTTATCTATTTATTTAGCAGGTCTGGTAGGCAGTATCCTCATGCCAGATAGGGGCCAGAATGGATTTATGGTCAGTTGGGTGGGTATGATAGAGAAAATGGTTACCCACTGTCGGAGATTTGCATGGGGTAGTTGTATCTTAGCCCATATGTATAGAGAGCTACATGAGATAGTTTACCACTACACACGGAGCATGACCGTAGGCATTCTTATTCTTCAGATCTAGGCATGGGAGCACATCCCTGTGACACAGTCGATTGTAGACAAATAGAGGGCTCCAGAGTAGCCCTATGTTTATATGTATGCAGGTCTTCTGCAGTAGCCCCATTTGGGCAAGATTGAGTACTGGCACCATTTGTTTCATGATATGACAAAGGTCATTTGACGACCATATTTAGATTGTGAGGTGTGGAACTTAGATGCCAGGTAGGTGCCTTACTTGTGTCAGAGCCGATATCTTATTGGCAGGACCAGATATATCATTGAGTGGTTCATGTTTACTAGAGTGCTAAGGCAGTATGGGTGTAGACAGAATAGGACATAGGACATTACTATATATTCCTGGACCAAAGACGAGACACTATTATGGGGTGCATAGTTGACGTATGAGACAACACACCAGGAGATCCAGGATATGGTGGCAGTAGACTGGGATCTCCATCCCGATGTAGCTGATGTAGGTGTGTCAGATGGATATGCTGCTGAGAGACTTTAGTACCCCTTTCCTCGGTTCACTGTTCTTGAGGAGATTATTCCTCGTATAGAGGAGCCTTTAGACTATGATTTGGATGATCAACTAGCTAGGGGTAGGGGTGGTGCACAGAGAGACAGGGCTCTTGGTAGGCATGGAGGTCATGATGGTGGCAGAGATGGAGGTAGGGATGGTAGAGATGCCAGGCATCCTCCTCTTGATGATGGTCTTGATGGAGATGATAGAGGAGGTGGTGTTGAGGCTGATGATACAGATGTATCCAGTGGTAGCGGGCAGGGTAGGTGCTAGAGGTTCAGATTTGTGGCTCCTCAGAGAGATACTAGTCCTTTTCTTACAGGAGAGTAGCAACGACAGAGGCATCAGGGGTCACAGGATAGACCGCGAGATAGAGGCCAGGAGCAGGATGTAGGCAGAGACGGAGATCTACTGTCTAGATGTGAGTAGGAGAGAGAGCATCTTCGAGCGAGGATTAAAACATTGGAGGCTCGAGTTACTACTATCGTTGCCTTATTGGCAGACAGGGATATACAGCTAGAGAGACTAAGAGAAAAGAGGGATAGGCAGGGGGAGATTCTCAGAGCTGAGAGAGATGCACATGCCCTGACAACAGTTCATCAGGGGAAGAGGGCCACTTATTATTATACCCTATATCATGCAACAGTGCCTGAGGTTCAGAGAGCAGCTTCCTTCTCACGAGTGACTCAACAGTCAGAGGGGGCCATGCCTCCTCCAGTAGCTCCTTTTGTACCACCTCCTCCTCCTCCTAATCAGGGAGAGGGGGCAGGACAGAGTTGACATTTTGTACTATATTTATGACATATGTATCTTGAGATTATATTTGTATATCTGGATTCTACTGAGATCCCTTATTTTGTATTTGGATCCTTCTGAGATCTGTTTTTGTAGATGAATTTTATACATGTATATTTGATTCATGATGGCTCTCTGATGTGCCGATACTCTTTATGCATACTGTGTCATATTTTGATCTATACCATGTTGTGATAATATATATATCTGATTCAACTTTCTAATTCTGACATGTTTCATGAGTTCCCCTTGCTTTCATAGATGTGATAAAATGTATCTTTGCACATGTCATGATATCTTGGTCTCTTGATGAGTTAGTTTTTAGATGATAACATCATTTTGTGATTGGATGTGATGAGTCATTACTGATAGAAATATGTTTTAAATGATACTTATGTGAAAATGCAACTGTATGTTCCTTTTAATTTTTTTATTTTTTTTTGGTTATGCCAAATAGATGTATGGATGCACTTTAGGATGAAAAAGTAAAAATGCAATACATTGCTTTATTTTTGTATTTTCCCATTTCTTCCTTTTAATGAATGCAAAATGTATGGTATGGATGTGCAACAATATTTGATATCAGTAATATGGATGATGTAATTAACTTGATTGTTAGAAGAGGATAGAAATCATTTTTGAGCACAAAAATTCCTTATGCTTTTATTTCTGTGATAAATGCACCATGCAAGCTCTAAATGTAGCTATATGCAGACTCTTAGGACTTGTCACTGATTAGCAAAGGTATAGATTTTTATCATCATTGGGCACTTTTTGGAATGGAAACCACCTGATAGTATAACCATCACTAATACCCACTGATATTATGAAAGTATGAATACTATGTTTTATTGAAATGTCAGAAATAGACTTAGGCATCAAAGCATAGAAGCCAGGATAATAAAATAGTCACCTTTCCTTTTAATATACCAGATTTTGATTAAGGGAAGATATTGGACCCGCAATGACCTTGAAAATTCATATCCTTGGGTACATTATGATTCGTATACCTTAGTGAGAATCTGGATTAGAAAACAGACAAGGAATTTATTTCAACCTCACTGTAGTTTACACCTAATGAAGATCGAGATATATGCGGCTATCCACCCATAGTGGCAGCTCTTACCATAAACATCCAAGTTAGGTGAAATTTATAGGATCATTTGGAACAATCACCATATGTAGAAATTCAGGAAAACATTATGCCCCTATCCTTGTGACTCTTTGTCTTTGCGCAGACGTCATTGAGAAACTAAGCAGACATAATAAATCATCAATTGTGAATCAATCAAATAAAATTTATAACTACTTAGATGCCCCTAGTTGAAAATATCATCAGGACATGAAAGAATCATAATCAAACCAATATCAAACTATGTGTTCAAGTAGTAGTTGTTCATTCATATGCCAAACACAGTAAAGATTCATCAATCAAAAAATTGTAATACAAGCAACATGGTGTTCCATGTTTGTGCATTGATAGGATAATTCGTTCATGTTTGCAATCCAATATAGCCCTGTAGGAACTCCATTAATGTAAATTTCATGTCTGATGTTTTGAAAAGACATCCTTGTTCTGGAAAGTGACATTATTTTGCATGTATCAAGAAACATTGTGTTTGTGAGGTAAACCATCCTAGAGCAACTTAGCAACCGCAACTGACTATGCCAGCAAAGATGCCCCAAGTGCAGAATGACTTATTCCTAAGACGTAAAGATAGAAAAATCCCAAGCAAGGATTAGATAGTCATTTAAGAAGATGAAGTTAGCATATGAGCACAGGAAAAACTGTGAAGGCCTAGTATCAGTAGTGCATTGATAGATGGAGTGCAGAACACAAGTGACGCCTGATTGCTAGGTTTTCACCACTTGGCAAGATCTTTTTCTTTCTTTTTCTTTTTGCTACCAAGATGCCTATTTTACCAGGTGCTCATCAAGGCACTTTTCTCTTTTTTAATTTTTTTGCTATTTTTTCTTTTTTGAATGTTTTTGTAGTATCAAGGTGCCTGTTTACCAGGTTTTCACCAAGGATACCCTTTTTTTAGGATCTTTTCCACTATTTTTGGATTTCTCCAGGATCAATTTTCTGAATGTTTTTGGTATTTTGCAAGAACTATTTGTTGTACAGGCTCTGCTAGCCAAACATTAAGCGTAGAACCACTTCAAATGTAAAGTGTTGATAGGATTTGGAAGAACATCTCCCTCAGCTGTAGCTAATTGATAAGCTCTAGTCCCAAAAGTAGCAGTGATAACATAAGGTCCCAGCCAGTTAGGTTTAAACTTTCCTTTTTGCTCCCTGTTAGGTTTGTTCTTAGGATTCTCCTTGAGGACGAGATCTCCTACTTCAAATTTGTGTGGTTTAACCCTTTTGTTGTAACCTTTGGACATACGTGTTTGATATACCTTGAGGTGATCAAACGCTTGTTGCCTGCACTCATCTAGTAGGTCTAAAGAATTCACCCTATCTATGCGGTACTTCTCGTCAGTAACTAGTCCTTGTAAAGATATTTTCAAAGATGGGATTTCAACCTCAATGGGTAGCACTGCTTCAGCGGCATAGACTAGAGAAAATGGCATGGCTCCAGTTGGTATTCTCATACTTGTTCTATAGGCCCATAGTGCCGAATTTAGTTGTAGATGCCAGTCTCTGCCAGACTTGCTTAAAGTTCTGTGTAGAATCTTGAGTATATTCTTGTTAGATACCTTAGCCTGTCCATTACCTTGAGGATAATAGATTGGGGAGCAATGTTGCGTAATATGGAACTATTCACAAAGGTCATCAATGTCTTGATTTTTAAATTGGCCCCCATTGTCTGTTACAATTGAAGAAGGTATCCCATATCTACAAATAATGTAGTTCAGAATGAACATAGCCACCTTTTTTCTAGTGGCTTTGATTAGCGGCACGGCTTTGACCCACTTCGAGAAATACTCAGTGGTCGTAATGATAAACTTGTGTCCATTTGAAGAGTTGGGATATATTTGTCCAACCAAGTCAAAGGCCCATTGCTGAAATGGCCAATGTGTTATAAAAGGTATAATTTCTCTAGCAGGAGCATGGATAAGGTTTCCATGTATCTGGCATTTAAGACATGATTTGAAAATTGAATAGCATCTCTCTCCATGGTAGGCCAATAATAGCCTACTCTAAGTAGTTTCTTGGCTAATGAAAAGTCATTCGAGTGTGATCCACATACACCTTCATGGACTTCTTTTAATTCTAGATTAGACTCTTCAAGTTCTAAACACCAAAGAAGTGTACCTTCAAAACCGCATCAATATAAGTTGTTAGTTATGAGGACGTAATGTGATGTTGTCCTAATCAGGGATCTTTTATCATTTCTAGATAAATTGGTGGGAATGGTTTGGTTGGAAAGGTAAGAAATGATACTGGCATACCGAGATTGATCTGGGGTATTCTAGGTACATATTACCTAGTATTCAGGGGTATTAAAGGCAAGATAGGATATTTATTCCACCAAGAAGTCATAGGAGAATTGATGCTCCTCCAGTTGTAACATGGATGCCAAGGTAGCCATAGCATTTGCAACTTTGTTCTCTGATCTTGGTATCTGTTGGAAGGTGACGAAGACAAACTACTTTTTTAGATCATCAACTAGTTGCTTATAGGGCATCAACTTTTCATCTTTTTTTTTATACTCCCCATTAACTTGATTGATAATTAGTTGGGAGTCACCATACACGTGTAACTCTATGATCTTCCATTCCATAGCGAGCTTGAGGCCGTTGACCAATGCTTCATATTCTGAGATATTGTTGGTGCATGGAAACATCAATTTGTAAGATTTGGGAATCTTGTATCCTTGTGGAGTTATGAAGAGGACCCCTACTCCAGATCCTCATTGTTTGAATGATCCATCAAAGTACATTTTCCAGGGATATTCAATGAGATGCATCATTGTTTTATCAGGGAATTCAATTAGTAAAGGTTCATCATCCTGGAGTGGTGAATCAGCCAATTGACCTATAAGCACCTGTCCTTTGATAGCTCTCTATTCTACATATTCAATGTCAAACTCACTTAGAATTAGGACCCATTTTGCCAAACATCCTATTAGTGTTGTTCTACTCAAAAGATACTTTAGAGGATCGATCTTAGCAATGAGCTTCACTGTATGAGAGAGCATGTAGTGTCTCAATTTTTATGATGTGAAGATGACTACTAAGCATGCTTTTTCAATAATGCTATAATTGAGCTCATAAGTGACTAGTGTTCTACTAATGTAGTAGATAGCTCATTCTTTCTTTGTTTCATCTTCATGTGCTAGTAATACTCCTAGGGATGTAGTTGTAGCTGAAATGTATAGGAGTAAGGGTTTTCCATGAATAGGCACCATAAGAATAGGTGGACCAGCCAGGTACCCCTTCAATTCTCTGAAGTTTGCTTCATAGTTTTCATCCCATTTGAAGGTAACCCCTTTATGTAGTAGCTTAGTAAAGGGTTGTGCCTTATCTGCAAGTTGGGACATGAATCTCCTGATAGACTAGAGTCTCCCTTGTAGCATCCTCATTTGACTGATGTTACATGGAGGAGCCATCTCTAGAATAGCCTTTACCTTTGCAGGATCTACCTCGATTCCCTTCGTGGATACTATGAATCCTAGGAGCTTCCCTGATTGGACCCCAAAGGCACATTTCTTTGGGTTGAACCTAAGTTGGAACTATTCCATTCAATCCAATATCTTTCTTAGGTTAGCAATGTGACTACCTCTCTCCTTGGATTTAGCCAATGTCTCATCTACATAGTCCTCCATGTTCTTGTGCATCATGTCATAGAATATTGTTGTCATGGCTCTTTGATATGTTGCACCGACATTCTTTAACCTGAAAGGCATGACATTCCAGCAAAAGGTGCCCCATGCACATGTGAATGTGGTTTTCTCTTGATCCTCAGGGGCAATCTTGATTTGATTATAGCCCGAGAATCCATCCATTAATGAATACATCTGAAATCCTATTGTAAGATCTATGATCATGTCAATGTTTGGAAGAGGGAAGTCATCTTTCGGACATGCTTTTTTAGGTCTCTGAAGTCCATACAGATCCTGATAGATTTATCATATTTAGAAATGGGGACCACATTGGAGATCCACCCTACATAGGAAATGACTCAAATAAATCCATCTTTCAACCACTTTTCTAGCTCTGCTTTTACCAATAATGCAACATGAAGATGCATTTTTCTAAGTTTTTGTTTTACCGGCTTGATCCCAGGAGCTATAAACAAGTTGTTCATGATGAGATTAGGATCTAGCCCTAGCATATCATTATGAGACCATGCAAAGTTAATCTTCTTCTCTTTCAAGAACTCTATGAAATGTACCTTCTCTTCTTCTGATAAAGATTATGCCAGATGAACTATTTGAGGATTTTCAATAGTGCCCAAGTTTACTGGCTGTGTTGGTTCAATCAATACTGAAGGTCTTTCCTGAAAGTGTTCAGGGAGGATATCAAGAGTCTCATCCTTTGGTGCCTCAAAGAGGTTTTCACCATTGGATACATCTTTTTTGCTTACTATTTTGGGATCTGATACTGCCAGAGAGTGGTTTTCACCATCAGTCTACTTTTTCTTTTTATTTCTTAGTTTTTGACTAAGAAACCTGATATCCTCCTATGACATGTTCTCACTCCTTGCATTGGTGGAAGAAGGGTAAGGTTCACAAGCATTGAGATAAAAATCTAGGGAGTGGTCATTAGAAAAGTTAAGGATAGGAGTAGGATCTATTTCAATCCAATCAATTAGGTCGGGATGTACCAATGTTAGGGAGTCAGATTCTGGGAAGGACAACATCGTGTTAGCATCAAGACCATTAACTGACATGACACAGTCTGTTAAGTTAATTTCTTTGATATTTAGATTAATAAGAGTGAGATCATCATTAAAAGGGTCATTGTTAGTCATATGTGGATCAAACTCTAGTGACTCATCAGTAGAAATCTCATCATCATCTCTCTATAAATGGAGGTTTCTTGCTTGTGGCCTATTAAATTCTTCTAATCTTATGTATTCACCAGTGTCTCCATCAATGATCAGGGGAAGGAACTCTTCTTCTACTTTAGGAGGATCAGTATCATTGAGAGGAGTGTCAGTTCGGTTACTAGGAGCTGTGGGAGCCGCAAACATGTGAATTATATCTATTCCAATATCTTCAGAGGCAATAGATAGCCAATCCCATTCATAGTCATGAGATTCCATGACATCATCATCAGATATGTTTAAGTACTCAACAATGGTTATTTGATGTACTCAGTTAGCTGCTTGTAGATCAAAGTGGGGTAGATCAAGGACATGTGAAATTGTGACCAATTGCCTCCAGTTAGGATGTAGATTCTGTGGCTGGGGTATCTCTTGATTGATTGTTGCTATGGTGTCTCCTACCTCTTGAATGGGAGATTGTGCTGGCAAAGGGGTGTGAAGATCTTGTGGTACCTCAAAGCTAGGTACATAGCATTCTCCTTGATATGCAGGATTCTCTGTACCAACATGTAATAATCTTTCATAAGGCCATGGTTCTAGTACTATCTCATATGTTCCATCGCTCCCTTTATCAGAGGTCGGGCTATCTTTTGAAGTAGGTTTGTCAGATTTAGTATTAAAACCAAGTCCTATTTTATCTCTGTTGTTCCAGAACTCCATGGGTATAGGTTCAATGAGCCCTCATCCTGTGTCATTTAGAGGTCCCTTTCCTTTGTAACCCATTTGTGTGAGGAAATCATATCCCTTTCCATACTGTTCTGGAGATATCTTTACATGTTTGACCTCAGATTCCACCAGTTCGCCTTTGTAAAGCCATTCCAAGACTGCATGTTCTTCTGTGTTATCTAAATATGTGGATGTCTTTATCATGCAATTTTCCTTGTGTACTTCTAGCTCTTTGGATGCTGTAGGTGTGAATGTCGATGAAGGTTTTCTGTAGGATCTCGGTGACACCGAAAGTTTTGTCAATGAGGGAGTCAGGTCTAGCTTGTACTCTCCATTACCTATTTCTTCAAGTTTTAAGGTTTTGCTAAAACTCTTCATAACCATGTCCTTGGTAGTTTCAGTAGCATCCGCATCTATAGCCTCTTTGTTGTGTGGGATCATGCTACCTGCTTTGATATTGTTGCAAGTGTAGTTAGCATCTGCAGGAATCATCACTTCTACACCATTATGTGGGAATTTTATGCATTGGTGATAAGTGGATGGTACAACTTACATTTCATGAATCCATGGTCTCCCTAGTAGGATATTGTAAGCCAATGGTAGATCTAGAACTTGACATATGACGTTCCTCTCAATCGGTCTGACCCTGATAGGTAGAAAAATAGGCCTCTGGAGGACCTTTCTTCCTCATCATAAGCTTTGATGGTTATCTTGTTTCTAGATTCAATTGTTTGTTCTGAGAGACCTAGTCTCCTGATTAGATCCAGTGTACATATATTCAATCCTGCACCTCCATTTATTAACATGTGTCTAAAAAAAGATTTATGGATAAGGACTTCAATATGGAGGGGTTGATTATGTGGATGTGTCAATGATTTATCATCCTCTTCAAAAAAGAAGAGGTAGTGTGGCGCTGAGATGTGATTGACCATCGCTTGAAACTTTTCTATGTCAAAATCTTTTGGAACATTAGCAGTGTGTAGGGCTTGTTCTAGGATTTCCCTATGTACTGTGGATATCTTGAGCAATTCAAAAATAGAAATTTTGGCAGAGGTTCATTGCAATTGGTTTACCAAGTCATACCTTGCTCTGGGGATAGTGACCATGTGTTTTGTTACTGGTTTAGGAATAGTTAAAATAGGAACCTTAGATGTTGATGTCAGTTTTGGAGGTCCTTTGATTGTAACCTGTGCTTGGCTCCGTGTTACAACATTTGAGTGGAATGAGAAACCTTTAATTGTGACCACATTGATGGACTCAGTTTTAATGTCAAGCATATTAATCACATTGTCATTTTTGGAATAGGTGT
>MU227856.1:578481-593790 GCA_018584345.1 Thuja plicata
AGAGACACAACACTTCAATAGATCATTGCATTAGCTCAAAAAGGTTAGATAAGAATATAAAACCAACTAATATCGACCTATTGCCTTCTAACTAAGAAGAGTGTGATTAGTAACATAATAGCCCTCAAATTATGCTACCATCATTGACATATACGACTTAGCATGAAGGATTTTAGTTTAAATCAAGCTAAATGATGAGAAAACATGCATTCTAACTCTAAGAATGGAGATAATAACAATGCAAAAAGCATAAACTATGAAATGAAATATGAGTCTAAGCTTAATCTAACAGCATAACAATGCATTTACAATATATGATGAAGGCTTCTTTTCTCTCAAAAATGGATTCTATTTATAGAAGAATGAGAGAGAGAGAGAGAGAGAAAGAGAGAGAGAGAGAGAGAGAGAGAGAGAGAGAGAGAGAGAGAGAAGGCTCATTAATGAGTTGAGGGACTTATTAATGGTGGTGTAAGAACCATTAATGCCTTGGGCATTAATAAGGGATGGAGGAGACATAGGCTTAAGGCATCTTCATTAGTAAGGTATTAATGAAAGCCTTAAAGAAGCAAGGGAAGGGTGTAAGAGGGTGGCTTGAGAAGGTGGACTTGAGAAAGGAATCTTGAGATTCCATGACTTTCTTAAGTGGGTGGAGTTGATAATCATTCCCTAATGGAATGTGACAACATTAAGAGGTGGGTTAGGGTAAGAATTAGGATTAGGATTATATTAGCAAAGGTGAATGGGTTGAGAAGGGTTAGAACCCAGGGTAGAAGTGATTGAGATAGGTTAGGTTGGGGTTTAGGAGAATATTAATTAAATGAATTAAACTTATTTAATTCATTTAAAAATATAGGAATTAATTATTTAAACAATTTAATTGATTTTTAATAATTAGGGGACTATAGCCATTTTAATTAAATTACATAGGCTAGGGGAATGGGTTATTTGCAAGTGGGTAATTTATTTAGGGGTTTATTTAATTCCTTTATAATTAAATACTATAGCCATGTTTGAATTTGATTTGATTTAATTGGTTTGAATTGATTTGAATTGTATGGCTATAATAGTTAATATAATTTAGTGATAAAAATCACCTACGACATTAAATTGATTCGAAGAATTATGCCAAGCAGTAACAGGGTCATTTGGACATAATCAAGGGTATGATCACACTTAGGGAAAATAGGGTCCATAGTTGGAACAAACCAAATTTAGGTGGTTACAGAATCATACTTGGAGATGTATTTATTCAATCATATGGATATGATAATCAATATTGAGCTTCATATTAGAAGAATAACTTATATCAAAAATATCATATTGATATACAAAATGAAAGACAGCTAGTAACATGGCAGAGTAACATGAAAGATAATTAGCTGATATTGGTTTGTAAGTAGAATTATATGTTCATTCATTCTATGTCATTGTATTTAATATGAATCACTGTGTATTTCAAAAGGGAGCATAATTGCATAACACAGAGTTTTGATTGTGGCAAGCCTTTTGGTCGGCTTTGCCTCATGTAAGCAAAGTAAATGTAATGTTTATTGCAATAATAGAAAAGGAAACCAAAGTTATCACATGGATGATGCCAATATTATCATCATGTTATATTCTTTGATGTTATTTTGGGAACCCTAAGCTCAGGATTTCAAGCTAGGGCATTGCCAAGGAAGACAGAGCATCAAACAAGAATCATTATTTTGCATAGAAATTATGGCAATAAACAGTCTTGTTTAAAGATTAATCTTCTTCAACAATTTTACATGGACGAGGGGAATTCCTCTCTTTGACATTTTAAACCTAAAGTAGTTTGAAATGACTTAGGTCACAGGATCTTGGCATGACAATTGGTTTCAAATCTTGATACGGGTATGTGCACCAAGTTGTGAACCAAAAAGGGTGGTATAAGTTGACACGTTTTTTTTAAATCGGGTAAACCTGATCTTGGAATAGATGTTTGAGGGTCATGCACTCAAAATAAGATGCATAAAAAATAAAAATTATAGTACTCTAGATCTAGTTTCTAAAATACTAATTTTTTTTAAAACCGATAAGGTTAAGAGGGTCAAAACCCACGCGCACGAAAACCTATTCCTGGTTTTTTAGAAAAACATAACATAGCTATTTCTGTGCGCTATACAAAATATATAGTTATATTAAATATTTTCAAATCCCTTTAGTAGGATGATAGGTAAGAGTGAGACCTAGAAGTTGTGTATTTATTTGTAATTTTCTGATGAGTAATTTTTTGATGAGTATTTTTTTTTGTGATTTTTTGAAGTGACAACATTTTGAAAATTTGGTACATGTTCGTGCGCTAGGCATAACTTGCATCAAAATAATCAAAAATTAAAACTTTGTTTTTTAAGTGTATAGAATCAAGTGTAGAAACAAAATATGTAATTTATTTGTAATTTGGTTAAGTATATCAAAAGTCATTAAAAAAATGGTAGACATATGTCTGTGAGGGAGGTCAATACACTGGTAAAGAAAATTAAAGTTTACTATGCTAATGTTGTCCAAAAATAGAAAAAAATATATGGTTAGAAAGAGAAGAAGACGTATGAGAGTATGGTGAAAATTATAGAGCTACCCTCTTTAAAAATTGCAAACCTCATGAAGATAAATTAGAGAATTCATCTTACAAGATGAAAAAATGTCTAAAAGAACAAAAATGGAGGGAAAATGATCCTCCAAGCCTTTGGGTTATTTTCCAAGCCTCTTCCCAATCCATAACACGATCAAGTTTCTAAATTTCAAATAACCCAATCAGATTCTGAAAAGAAAAAAGTATTTTTTCAACTCCTACATAACCCGATCGGGTTCTATAGAATAAAATGCACAATTTTCACTTTTTCAAAACTTGATCGGGTTTTGAAGAAGTAAAAATTATGCATTTTATTCTCTCTCTCTCTCTCTCTCTCTCTCTCTCTCTCTCTCTCTCTGTTCTTATTTTTTTAGAACTTGATCAGGTTCTGAGGAATTACCTGAATGTTGAGCCTTTATGTTCTCATAACCTGATCAGGTTCTGGGGAAAGAGGAATGTTGAAGCTCTCTCTCTCTCTCTCCTCCTTTGTTCTTAGTTTTTTAGAACCCGGTCAGGTTCTAAGGAATTAGGAACGTTGAGCCTTTATGTTCTCATAACCCGATCAGGTTTTGAGGAAAGAGGAATGTTGAACCATTAAGTCCTCAGAACCCGATTGGGTTCTGTTGAATTAAGAATGTCGCAAGTTTTTTTCTTCAACGGTCTAAAAATAGTCATTGCAAGTTGTCCTGAGGTCCCATTGCTACTTTTGGTTATTTTACGCCAGTAATAGATAGGTCTACACTTTTTTGCATGTTTTTTCTTTGTAATTATTGAATTGTGTTATTTATTGGTGTTTTTTATGTTATTTTATCATTGTAAGTTCACATTTCAAGAAAATATTGATTTGCTCTTTTTTTTGGATTTTATGTTGACATATTTTTCTATGTTCATGATATTATTCGTAGGGTCCATTCAATACGAACAATGGGAAAGAACAAAAGAGGAACAATTGAACAACGAGAGACAGAAAATGAAAGACAAAGGGAGCGCATGAGGAGAATACAATAAGGTACATCATCAAATGCATGCAATGTAAGTGATGAAAATGAAAATGTTAATTTTAATGTGAAAAATACACCTAATTCAGAAAATGAAAATTTTCAACATACACCAATTGAAATGATGGGGATAAATGCACCTAATTCATCTAATGCACCATTTCAATTCAATGTCATTAATGAACAAAATGCACATAATTTAAATGAAAATGTTCAACATACACTAATTGAAATGATGGGGATAAATGCACCTAATTCATCTAATGCACCATTTCAATTCAATGAATTAATGAACAAAATGCACAAAATAAAAATGAAAATGTTCAACATACACCAATTGAAATGATGGGGATAAATGCACCTAATTCATCTAATAAAAATGGAGAGCATGCAGCTGTGTTAAAACCTCCTAGAATAATTCGTAGAAAACCAAAGTTTCTAATTAACATTGATAAAAATATGTTGACGCCAATTCATGATAAAATGTTGGAAAGAAATTGTAGAATAATTATTCAAAAGATTTGGAATAACTATTTTGAAAAATTAAATCAAAGTGTAAGATGTCAAGTAGTTGTTGAAATGATTAAGAATCTAAAATTTAGAGAGACAATGAGAATTGTGGGGTTGAGAACATCTAAAAATAGTACTAAGAGAACCATTGTGAGAAATCTATTCGATGCATACCAAGCCATTGGTTCAAAATCACACGGTAAAGATGCTAATGTTACTCGACGTGTCCTCACATCAACTATAATGGGAAAGGAAATGAAAAAATCTTGTATACTAAACAAAACAAGCAAGTCATTAAGGATAGGTAGATCAACATTACAGAGAGCGTTACACAGGCGAGATGAAATTGAGGATCCAAACACTAATTCTCTTTGGTCATTCTCAGATAGACTCCTACTCAAGGACAAGGTTGTTGTTGATGCATTAAGAACATTAATTGAAATTTTTTTGCATGACAACACAAGGGTTTCACCCAACCAAAGAGACGTTGTTAGGAGGATAATCGGATCTACAAATTGTATGCCACATCCAAAACACTTTTTAGATATGACACAAACACAATTTTTTGAAATATTCCTCCAAAGATTTCCTCAAATTAAATTTAGTCAAATATTTTTTGAAATGGAAAAACCCTTTTACGTCAAGATTAATCATGCACCACATGTTGCAGGGTACATATTTAATTTTCCATGCATTATGATATATATCGTCATGTGTGTTGTACTTTGCACACTAAGACTATTTTGATGGAATGTGGTATTCAAGTACCTCCTACGTCATCAAGAGATTTTATGTTAAGTATATTACGCAATCAAGATGATGGTTGCATTTATTATAAGATGTTGGTTTGAATGGATCTTTTAGTGCATGTGGTGGTATGAGAAAGTTGTGGATATGTCACCATATAGAGAGCACAAATGAGATTGGAAATACACTAGTTTCTTTTGGAAAATACAAGACAGTAACTTATGGTTTGAAACATGGACAAGAACTTAAGAGCTGTGAGTTAGTGAAAAATGATATATGCATAGCTGATTTTATGAAGATTTTTCAAGAGAAACTAGTTTATGAGTACATACGTCATTCACATAGATCTAGGTGGTTGGATGAGCAATTTAAGATATTTAAGGACACTTTTTCCATTGGTACTATTGTCTGCATTGTTTATTTTTCTGAGAATTATATGCTTAAACCTCAGAATGAAGTGCAATCAATGTATTACTATTCTATACAAGTGACAATATTTGTACATATAGCATTCTTGCACGCACATTATAGCACAGACGCAGATAGAAAGGTTTTAAGAGAGTATCACTTATACATCAGTGACAATTACACACATTCATCAGAGTTTGTGCAAGGTTGCTTCAAATAGGAAACCCCTGCTTGATTCTTTGAGTTTAGTAAATATTTTTATTTGTTAAAGAGTTTTGGTTCATTCCAGTTGGAAATCAATTATTGAAGCTTGTTTTAGTTGGCAAAGATTTTCAATTATAATGACAATTTTTCATAACAAAAGGCAATATTGATCTTTTATAAAAGACATTTGAAAAAGAAGAGAGAATAAAATTATTGAGAGACCGAGGAAAAATAATTTGTTTTGAGTAATAGATGATTTGATGCATATTGAATTGTATATAGAAAGATCTTTGAAATATTTATGATGCAACACTGTATATAAATTAGAGTTATATACAATGGTATTTTGTAAAGACTCTTGGATTCACATTAACAACTCAGTGAGGAGTCAGATATAGAGGCAGAAGGGGTTTTACTGACATGGTTCAAAATTGGTATATTTTGCATTGATTTCAACATGCAGATTTGATATAATATTACATAAAATATATTGTTCTATGAGATAATAAGTCATATTATATACTTATGATTCTGTGTCTCAGGTGATGTGGGACCATAATATGTTTAGTAGTAAAATAGTGATGATACTCTGTGTTGAATTGTAAAGAAGTGAGAGAGGCATTGTAAGTCTAGTGAGGCTTTGTAAGTCCAGTAAGAAGTTGTAAAGGGCTAACAAGGCACATTTTTTTGTGAGGCACATAAATTGCCAGTGAGGTATTTGAAATTGTCAATGAAACACTGTAAATTTGAATATTTTAGTTAAGCCAGTGAGGCAATCTTTTTGAGTGGTTTTATTCCCCAGGAGGGTTTCCACTCAGGATATTTTGTTGTGTCAATTTTTATGTGATTATCTTGTCTATGTTGTTATTCATTTTAGTTCTATTTCATTTAAGATTAAACAAGAAAAAATGAAAATTGTTTTAAAATTGATGAATTCTCTAAGACACTAATTCACACCCCCCCCCCCCCTCCTCAATNACCCCCCCCCCCCCCCTCCTCAATGTCTTCTTTAGTATAAAAAATTAACTATAAAATGTGTAAGTGCAAAAGTGATAATTCTATATAGTTTTGGTTGTAATGGCTTTCGTTGAAAAATAATTTTAAAGTGAAATCAAATATAATAACATAAAATGTGTAAGTATAAAAGTGGGAAGTCTATATACATTTTATATAAATTCATATAATTATATGTATGGTATTTTAGGTAATAGGAAATCATCTCCATTATAGACAGTGTACTATTGTGCTTGAATTAGATGAACCCCTTTCCTGATAATTTTTAGTTGAAAGAATTTTTTCTATCAACATTTGGTAGGAAATGTCCCAATCTTGTCCTAGTGTGAACTATTTAGTCATCTATTTCTTTATTTTGTGTGAAGTAAGCTTAAGGAAATCTTATATTATTGATTTGTCGATTGATAATATGAACTAGATCAAAATTTATTGTTTACTATTATCTTTAGGATTATTCTTGACATGTTCCTCAATTAAATTTCTTATTCATTTTTTATTTTTACTATAAAAAATTAAAAATATATATATGGTCTTTTCTCAAATACAACCCAAAGGTCATTTAGTTACCTTAGCCTTGCGATTGCAAAACTTTTATTTAAGCATGTCGATATGACAATTTTGTGATAGGATACATGTAGGTTACATTGCAATTTTAATTTTTTTTGGATTGAAAATTGTTCCTAAATTTTTTTAAAGAAATATGCAAACAAGGATGTTTATCACTAACTTCAACATATTTTATAGTTAAAAGAAATATTTCTAGCATATGTCATTGCGACATGACATATTTTTCCTAGTTACAATTATATATGTACCTCTTTCATCTACCAAGTTATTGATAATGTTTTACTTCATTGAGTCTCATGGGGCAACTATCATAGTATACATGTATGCAAAATGTGAGCATAAACTTAAGAGCTTCTAGCTTATTCAACACAATGATATGGAAACATTTTATGACCCAAAAGTGACATGTGCACTATGCACTAGCAATTTTGGTTAGTGATCTTGATAACCACTATGCAATGAGTTATAATGGAAACTAATATTTATCTTCCTATTTATAATAGATTGAAAGGCACACATTGTGACTGAGTTAACTACCACCCTAATCTATAGTTTTTGAGAAAATAAAGAATAAAATAATATTTTTCCAAAAATTTCTTAGAAAATTTTAAGAAAATGTAATTGGTACTTGGGTAAATCCAAGTTCCATAACCTTTTCCAGCATCCCCCCTACTTGTGTTAAAAAGGAGATTTATAGTATGGAATGGGCCTTAATCGATGCATAAATGGGAGGGAGATTTTTAATAGATTGTAAAGTTGAAACTACAAAGTATTAGACATGTATATAAAATGTGGAAGCATAGACAAAGCGTCTAAATCATTTTATAGAATACTTCAAAGAGATGTTGTCTTATGGAATGTGATGATCTTGAAAATAAAACTAAAATTAAGTGATCATTACTAAATTTTCATTAATATTAATGCAATAGGAGACAATAATGATCTACAAGTATATCATTTTTGCACATATGAATGTTATCCTATCACTGATATCAAACTTGTTGTAGTCGATGTCCAAAAGATGGATAAAGATCTCCAAGAATTGTGTTTTGTAGTTTTGGGGTGGTAGAGTGTTAGTTTGTACATAGATAAGTGGAGATTGGTGGACAAGATTATTGAGGATATATTTGGATGTCTCATGTCTTATTTGGAGCTTTGGAGATGGTTTTTGTTGTCTTCATATGGAAACTTCTATGTTTGACTATTCCAGTGAACAGTTAGGTAAACTGAGTTTTTTCTTTTTGGTTTATTTGGTGGTGCATCAATATATGTTACCTAACAATTAGAGTACAATGTTGATAGATGTTAAAGGGTTCTATATTTATATGCACTTACAGTCACAGTTTCCCCAATGGATATGTTCCAACCATGCATCAAGATTCAACAAAGTGGAAACAACTAACACAAGATCTATAAGAGCTCAATAATGAATAATAAACATGCCTCGCAGGCCTTCTTATTATCCAGAATCAAAGATTTACATCATACATTTCCAACAACATGTCATCTTACATTCCAAGGCATACATGCATGCTTACATTCAGAAACCTAGTTCCATTGGATGCTAAGCTACTACTAAGAGCTTCTACCAAGCTACTCCTCTCAAAACTACTAAGGAACCAAGACTACAAATATATACAAGATCGCAAGCCACAAGTCATCCAGAAAAGATCACATTCTCCAATAATGAAGAAAATTCATTACAACATATAGGTCAGGACCTAAATCCATAATAACTCTAGATATGAATTAAATGCCATGCAATCGCACATGGAGGTTGGCCATGAATGTAGGAACATTCCATAAGCTTCGTCAATCATGGAATATCTTTGAAGATCAGAAAACCCAATCTAATAGCAAGAGATAAGGAACGAACTACAAGGATTTTCATACAAAAACACTAAAAGAGCTAACAAGAACAAATTGAAAAGGAAATATTTTTTGGTGATGCAAGATCGCCAATGACCCAAGGATGCCCCTGCATCAAACACCTCATGTGAGAAGAAAATGTTCCATAAGAGAAACTCATGAACATTTGACAAGCCGTAGGACATAAATACCATGCTCGTTCTTGATCCAAATATCCTCTTTATATGCAACTCATTGTCTTTGTACATCTTCCCTATCCTCTACCAAATCCATCCACTTACTCTGTCATATCTCATATCAACATCAAAACTCTAACCATTTCCTCCTTTCCTTTCCATAACTGATCTACCTCTATTACAAATCTTCATCCAATCAACAACCATATTTTTATTGTTCCTTCATGTTACCCTCCTTACAATGTGAAATCAACTTGTTCTCTGATCTACCTTTGAGATCCTTCTTATCTGTACCATGCTTTTTATTTTTGTTCTCTAAACAGTAACTCTTCACCATCCTCAGATTGCTTTCACTTCTCCCTTCTTACTCCTTCAAAGGAACCAAATTAAAATTTTGTCCATCCTTCTCTATTGTGACCATGTCTCTTCTGCAATCATGAATAGATCCTCTATCAAATTTCCAAGGTCTACCCAATAAAACATGACAAGCACTTTGTTGGTGTTTTTTCTTGCTACTCTCAATCCTGAAAGATCATTAATATTCATCATAACTGTCAAAGAACATAATGAAATCAATCCTTACTTCAATCTCAAACTAAAGACAAGAAAATCCCAATAGTAACAAGGTCACTAGACCTTGTACACTTCAAGCTCCATAAAACCTAGGAGGGTGTACCTTTAATTCATCTACTTGCTCAAATAATTCTTATAAAACTTCCTCAGCAGATCACAACATGGATACTTAAGATAAACCTCAATAATTCATATAACAAACAAAGCACATGACGGTTTTATATTTTAAATTTGTTTCACCATACTTTTAATGTGTCACCTATGACCAGTGCTTAATCCATTTTGGGTTACATAGTCACATAAAAGTAGAAAATATTTGATAGCAAAGTTCACTAACCGCTCAACACATAACTCAAATAAAACATGCGTTACATATAAATTCTCATTTCTATAGAAAACTATTATAAAATTTGCAAAAAATCATAAACTCTTATAGTTAATCATCTCAACATATTTAATTATTTCCTTGAAAGATAGAAGAAGATAAAAAAACTCATTTATGATAACTCAGAGAGACAAATTGAGACAAATCCTTAATTTGTATTCAATTAATAGATGGTTCCATTCAATAGAAAGACATATCATAAAACTTTATTTTCTAATTTACCATCAACCACCATACAAGCTTCTCAGAAAATGCATAACTTAAAAATGTATTGTATTGTCTTTAACTAGACACACATAACATAGAAAATTGAGAACCCTCTCAAGTGATCTTGGAATTCCTTTTATAGATAAGTAATGCAACAAGCTTTAGATCACTTGGAACAAAATTATAAGAACTTCACAACAAGTAAAACTAAGAGAAGCAAGAAACAAGAACACTAACAGAATTTGTAAACTTGATCTTGGGAGCTGAGAAACAACTAGACTTTGAAACCTTTGTCTATTGATATTAAAAATAACTTTGTTATATGTTCTGAAGGTCATTTGTAGCTACAACAAAAAATTCAAGATGTCTTTGAATGTAGTTATCCTTCATGTTAACATCGCACAGGTGCCTAGTCATCTAACCTTCTGAACAAAAAAAAATCATCTTGGGGCCTTCTTGCCTCCCTTTAGCATCTTCTCCCATCTAGAAACTTCTTTATCCATAGGCCAATTGAATCCCTTTGTGACCTCCAGCTATAAAACTGATTTCAACCAACAAGCATCTGTGATAGCCCTTGCATCTAAAATAAACTTGGTGAAAACCACCTCAGCTCTGAAAAGGGAATTCATTACCTCATTGAACCCATAAATGTCAATGTCCTTGTCCATGTGTAAAAGAATCTATGTATTCTATACAATCATATCTAATTCTCCTCCCCAGAAATTTGTTTCAAATTACCATCCTTATCATAAATAGGGGGAGTAAAAGATTGGTAAATTTCACCAAAAACGTTCAATTTATCTTTTATGAGCAGGTATTTTCCTTTGAAAAATGTAGACAACAAATTTACACTTGCCACCATGTCTTAATCTCATTAATCTTATTAGGAAGATCATCTCTATAATCCATAGCAGTATTCAATTTTTCCATCAACGCATTCCTACCTGACCGCACATTGTATAAAGGCACCAAAAATAATATTGCACTAGCACAAATATCACCAACCTCTTTCAAATAATTATGTAATCCATGAACTACACTTATTTTACTCTTTAGGATATCAATCCTATGGTGCAACACTTCCATCAAAGTAGTTATTACTCACATATTATTTTTTTCTTCAAGCTCCTACATTTTTCCTGCATAGTCCTCCAATTTTTCCTTCTCTTCAACACGAACATGAAAATCTATAGAAACTAAAATTTCGTCTATCTGAACTTCAATTTCTACATCGACCATACTTTTCTTGTGAAAGGACAACAAAACATTTTCAAGGTATTCACTTAACTCCCATATTTGTTCCTCCATAGTTGCATTCTTTATTATCACCTCTTCATACTTATTTGCAATGGAGACTAATTTTTTATAGGTCTTTGTGTATCTCCTTGACAAATCTTCTATTTTAGCTAAGTTCATAAAAGATACTTGTGTCATGAAATTGGCAATCTTAGTATCCCTATATTCTACAAATTCCAAATCATCATGTCAGCTTTCTTCTCCTCTTGAATGTTTATCATGTAGGGATTTTGGGTAATTGGGGTCAATGACCATATTGCCAATGTTTTGGACTTTGGATCAAATCCTAATCCTCTTATTATATCACCAATTTTAAACTCAAATCTTAACAGTTGGTTTGGCTGCCTCCTAATTTTATCAATGATAAATGTAGATTGGAGACCCCAATATGGAAACAACAACATTCCACTATTATCTTCTCATTGTCAAGATCCTAATCTTGGAGAGCCTCTACAATCTGTTCATTCTTTTCATTTTATCCTTCTCCCATATCTAAATTATTTCTCAACTCATTTTGCTTTATTAAAAAAAAATTAAATTCATTTGATTTAATGAAATCATCATCATTCAAGAAACTATTTGACATCATTATTCTCTCACCCATAGTAAAAACAAGAGGAAAGTTTGTTTCTCCAATTTCTTCCTAATGCCCCTCTTCTTTGAGCTTCCTTCTAATCTCATGAAAATATTCTCCTTTCTCAACAATAAATGCCCTTGCAGGGTCTCTCTTCATAATTTCCCTAGATGGATCATTTTTTTGTCTCTTATCAAGTGGCTCCTTAGTGGATTAAACTTAATCTTCACTCTCCACATCATGCACTTTTTGTTCCAAAGTCCTCTTTCCTAGAGAAGCCAGTACATATTTTGGCTCTTGTGTCTGAGCAGTCATCTCCTGCAACTATGGCATTTGTGTCAATAAGACCTCATAGAAACTCAACATCCTTTCAATTCTATTTAAATAATTATCCTCAAGACAAAACCCTAAGAAATTTGGGTCCATCTCTCTAAAATCGACCTTAACCCTCATCAAATCATCCCATTTCCTTCTTCTTTCTTGAACAACATTCCTCTCCATCAGGTTTCTCACAACATCCTCCTCATCTAAAGGTTCATGGTCCTTGATTTTATCCCAAGGATTCAAGGGTGTAGTAGTGACCAACCTATATTTTTTCAATAAGTTATTCCCTTTTTCAAAGGTTTTTTCCCAATAGTGAAATCACTTACAACCCATAATCTAGGAAGAAAGGTTTATTTCCTATGTGCTTTGAAGTACTCCTTATCCACAAGAATTAATTTCCAAATAAATTAAATGTAGGCAGGCCTATGAGGTACAAATTTAGAGAGAACATGTGGAGGTTGAGGACACCCATATACTCTCATAACAGTAAAATTTTCAAAAAAGAAGAAGTCCCCCCAGTTATGAGAAATAGGCCAATTTGGTACAAAGTGTCGGGGTCTCAAAACTCTCCTTAATCCAATCACTAATCTCTCCTTTTTGGTTCCTAACATTTCTAAAATAGGCAATACAGTCCATTTTTCAAAATATAAGAAAAATTAAGATATGTATTATTGTCCCACACTTGGGTCCACCTTTGTAATGGAGATGATACACCGAGCTCCTCCTTTTTCAAGATGAGTTCTTTGTCCATTCAATTAGCATTGAAGTGCAGAATGAGGTGCATCAATATTGAATAATTATTGTGTTTTCAAGTAATCAATTTTGTGTAAATGTGATTTAATTTTTGGTTGTCATTTATGGCAACACATTTGGGTTTCAGATCGATTCCAGAAAAGATAAGTTTTGATGACTTGAAAATCGACTAAGTGTAGAAGCAGAGATACAGAAGTATTTTGGATGTCGAATATTGAGATTGATGATTTAGAGAAATCGAGCTTAGAGGAAGATAGTATGGGGTATGTATGACCTCCACCTAAGTTTAATTTTTTTTTGGTTGAGTCTACAGTGAATTAGACAGAATTGAAGACAGACAGACTACAACAGAACAACGAAACAAAGCAATTTGACAGTAGCAAAGATTGAGGGAGTATGGCTTGGACTCCAGACAATAGAAGTTGTATTTTGGTTTTTGATAACCTCCACATTGACTATGCAAGAGTGTTGACTATACATTTAGTGTTTAACATATTAAATGTATTTTGTATTGAAGGCCGACTTAGTAATATTTGTAATATTCATATTGAGAGCCGACTTTGTAAAGTTGTGAGATATATATATATATATATATATATATAAGATCTTTTTGATAAAGATAAGGGGAGTTGTGCTGTTGGTGAATGGTTAGAAGATAGTTGGATAAGTTTTTGAGTGAATAGAAGAGCAGAGAATGACAGAGATTATTGAAGAACATTAAAGGAACTATCTAAGCACCAGTGTTGCTTGTTTTGTTCATGAATGAGTACACTTTGTAACCTAAATTATATTGTAAGATTTGAAAACTCAGTTGGCCCCTAACAGGGTGTTGTGAACCTTTAACAGGGTTTTTATTTCTTTAACAAGGAAATGTGCTATGTAATATTCAGCTCCTAACAGGGCTAGGTCTCCTTACAGGGACATTATACTTTAGTACATGCTTGTGGGTACCATCCCCACCGGGGTTTTCTCTTGGCCAGGGTTTCCTCAAAAAAAAAATATGGTGTTATGAGTATTGTTTCATTTGCTTATGTTATTTTCTTTACTACAAGTTGATGACATGTAACTGATTGAATGTTTGATAATGTTAAGTTGAAGATGATGCAAAACATTAAATCAATTAATGGTTTGTATTGTCATTGATGTCAACTTGATATCATCTATATAGTCATGTAAATAATGCCAAAGACTTCACAAAATCAATGGAATAGAGGTTATGCTTTCAGCAATGCATAAAAGTCATGTATTCACTAAGTGACAGACAACACCGACGGAGTGCACACCACTGGTAAAAAAAGAGAAAAAGTCACAATGATGCCCGATGAGCAGAAGATAGTGTTTCCCAACAAAGAAAAATCACAAGATGCCCGACGAGCTGAAAATAGTGTTGCCCGATGAGAAAGATCCAATGATGCTCGACGGACAGAGATCTCGAAGCTAACTGAAGTTGCACCGACAAAACTGGCAGTTGTCACCAGCGACGAACTGCAGAAATGACCGATAGAATAGAGAGATTAGAAAATGACAAAATATCTAGCTGATAGAGCTTAAGGATAGACTTAACTGATTGTTTTATTTTTTTTATTCAACCATAGTTAAACAATTGATTTATACAGTTGGCAAGAAGATAACTACGAGACAAATCAAGAATTAAAGCCGTAAATCATTTTGGCTAGATTATTTTTCACGCCAAGAATCAAGAATCAAGAATTAAGGAATATCATGTCTATATAAGAGACAAGCATTATTCATTTCTGTAAGCAATCAGATACATGGGGGAGTGAATTGAAAGAAGATGCTAAAGAGAAACTGGTGAAGAATAAGCTTCATACATTCCTGATCAATCAAGCTAAGGGAGAGCTAAATAATTCTACAGACACCGACAAACAGTGAAGCACAACATCACAAAGCAGAAAGTGTGAAGTACAAAGGAATTGAATTGATACATTGATTAGAGAGGTATTGTACGTAAATAGATCTTAATATCTGCAATTCAAAGTTGCATTAGAAACAGGTCATTGTGTTTCAGTTTAACCATTGAAGCATTAAGTCTCTTAACAGAGCAGGACTTAACAGTCTTCTATAATTGAGGTATATCCTAATAGATTACC
>MU227856.1:599286-619103 GCA_018584345.1 Thuja plicata
GCATGTTTCCATCAATGCCAAAGGGAGAGATTGATGACATGTAACTGATTGAATGTTTGATAATGTTAAGTTGAAGATGATGCAAAACATTAAATCAGTTAATGGTTTGTATTGTCATTGATGTCAAATTGATATCATCTATACGGTCATGTACATAATGCCAAAGACTTTATAAAATCAATGGAACAGAGGTTATGCTTTTAGCAAAGCATAAAATTCATGTATTCACTAAGTGACAGACAACACCAACAGAGTGCACACCATCAATAAAGAAAGAGAAAAAGTCATAGTGATGCCCAACGAGTAGAAGACAGTGTTGCCTGATGAAGCAGAATCACAGGATGCCCGACGAGCTGAAAATAGTGTTTCCTGATGAGAAAGATCCAATGATGCCCAACGGACAGAGATCCCAAAATTAACTAAAATTGCATAGATGAAACTGGTAGTTGTCACTAGTGACAAACTGTAGAATTGACCGACAGAATAGAGAGATCAGAAAATGACAAAATATCTAGTTGGCAGAGCTTAAGGATAGACTTAGCTGATTTTTTTATTTGTTTTATTCAACCACAGTTAAGTAATTTATTTATATAGTTGGCAAGAAGATAACTATGAGACAAATCAAGAATTAAAGTCATAAATCAATTTGGCTGGATTGTTTTTCAAGTCAAGAATCAAGAATCAAGAATTAAGGAATATCATGTCTATATAAGAGACAAGCATAATTCATTTTCGTAAGTAATCAGATACACGGGGGAGTGAATTGAAAGAAGATGCTAAAGAGAAAATGGTGAAGGATAAGCTTCATACAGTCCTAAGAAATCAAGCTAAAGGAGAGCTAAAGAATTTTGTAGACACCGATAAATAATGAAGCACAGCATCACAGAGCAGAAAGTGTGAAGTACAAAGGAATTGAATTGATACATTGATCAGAGAGGTAGTGTACTTAAATAGATCTGAATATCTACAATTCAAAGTTGCATTAGAAACAGTTCATTGTGTTTTAGTTTAACCATTGAAGCATTAAGTCTCTTAACAGAGCAGGACTTAACAGTCTTCTATAATTGAGGTATATCCTAACAGATTACCAAAAAGGTTGACTCATGATAGTAGCATCGGTCTTACCTAAAGCCTATTGACAGTCTAAGAAGGAGGCTGATTCAAGGATGTTAGTAAGATTAGCATAAAGCCTATTGATAGTCTAAAGGCTAATTCAAGGATGGTAGCGTAGATGCCAGATACTTAGTGACAATCTATGTATAAAAATCCTCTAACAAGGTCGCACTTAACAATGTGTTTGTAACCTTTAACAGGGTTGGCTCCTAACAGGGCTCACTTTAGAAGAGTGAAAATTTGGGGTACTCATCCCAGTGGTTTTTTCCCTTAACAGGGTTTCCACGTTAAAATCCATGTGTTATGTGTGTATGGTTTATTACTTTATTGTTTTACATTTCACATATGCATTTCTGGATTGATTGGTATACTCTGCATATTTACTGAGTATCGGTAAATAAGTTTTACTGCTTATCGGTAATCAAGGAGAATAAGGACAGACAAGGTAAACCGACAGACAGTTATTTATTTCAAGTATTTCAAAGGCATACATCTTGTAGGGACTTAATAATCTGAGGTGTATTGATTAGTGGATTAAAGTTTGAAGGATAATTTTTTGAGGCCACTGAATCACCCCCCCTCTCAGTTATTACTAACACAAGTTTATGGTTAATATTTAAATGGTTGAAGAATTTATTTAAGTACTATAATACTGATTCACCCCCCTCTCAGTATTATCCAATCCTAACAATTGGTATCAGAGATTTTGGCCCTTGGAGAGAAATTCTAACAGCTTGAGGGAGATCATAATGGATTTGGACAGTTTGCAAGAAAACTTTGATGTTGCACTTGAAGACCTTGATAAAGAAAAAGAAGATAATGGAGAGTAGAGATTCAACATACGAAGAGCTGATAAATTCATAAAGAAACTCAAAGATCAACTTGAGCTTTCCAGAAATCAAAGACAAGATCTTGTGGTTCAAATAAAAGAGGATTCAGATGAAGATAGTTCAGATCAGGTGAAGAAACTAAAAGAAGAGAATGAAACTTTGAAACTTGAAAATGAGACTATGGCTAAAGAAATATAGGTACAAAAGGATGCAAAGAAGAAAGTTGAAGAAGATTTAAATAGTGCATTAAATCAAATGAAGAATGATGCTGACAACTACAAGAACAAGTATGTAGAAATGGAGAAATACAATCAGATTATAAAAGGAGAACTTGTTGAAGCAAAGAAATACATTGAGAAACTTCACACCAGCAGTGATTTGAGTGATGAACAGAGAGACAAATAGAAACCTAAAGGTGATATGAAAGGTATTGGCTTCAATGAAGTTGAATGTTCAAAGAATCAGGAAGAGAAATCAAATGAGAAGATTGATGCCAAGAAACCTTCTTTTGAAGAACCTAAAGAACATATCAGACCCTTCAGAGGTAGATGATTTGGCTGTAACAGATTTGGACACATGAAGAGAGACCGTAGAGGTAAAGCCCCTTTTAGAAGTTTTTTTGGCTATTGTTTTAATTGTAATGGATATGGGCATAACAAAATAGAATTCAGAAAAAATAATCAAGCATGATATAGAAAAGACAATGGAAGAGAATCTATAGTGAAACTACATGCTACAAATGTAATAACATTGGACACTTGTGAAATACTATAAGCTACAAGTCAATCAGGAAATAAGAGCTCCTATATGTTACAAATGCAATAATCTAGGACATATAGCAAAATTTTGCAGGTATAATGGATCGGACATTATAAGAGTACCACCTCCCATGAATTCATAGAAGAATGGAAGTGATATTGGTAAGAGTGTTGCATATTTGAAGAGTGATTTTGAAAGTTGTTTTAAGAAGGCAGAAGATAGCAATAGTGGTAAGATATGGAAGATCAAAGAAACTAGTGAGACATTAGTTCAAGGAGAGTCAGTAGAGGCTACTAGATCTTCGCCTGATGGTAGCAAGATAGAATCGCCCTAATTGGCCGATCATGGCCTTAGAGGGAGCATTGGATACAGACATCAGAATATATCCTGCCTCAAAATTCATGGATTGAGATCGTGTGGGCTTGGGTATAATCTTGGCCGACATCATGAAGTATACATCTAAGAGTACAACATCAGCTAACACACATATTTTTGTTGTGAGATCTAACAGCCATCTGTACAATTTTAAGTAAAAGTGAAATTCATAACTTAAACTTGTATAAAGTACCACCTAATGACCTATCTCTTTACCATTTGATGAAGAGTGAGCTAAGGAAATTAGAGAGCAGAGAAGTTTAGATTATTCTACATTGGTTGTGAGTGATCAATTGAAGGATAAACTCAGAATTCAGTGAAAGAAAGGTATTTTACATCATCTAGCCATGGATGCACCTATTATTTTTGATGTTACAGATAGACCTAGGTATAAGTTTAAGAAACATCTATTCAAATCATGTGAAGAAGATCCAGAGGGAGCATTTTCCCAAACCCTGTATGGCGTGTTACACATAGAAGATATTAGGGCTTACATACATTGCAAATATGACATACTAGGAATTGATGATATATCAATTGAGATGGAGTATATGACTGACAATGGAGTCATGAGAGAAGAATACAAACATATTAATCAACTGAGCATAATGAAAATTCTAGATTTATGTGAATTTGATGAAGATGAATGTTTTGAAATACTATTAAGTAGGGTTCATGATCAGTTTATATGGATTGGTGATCAACCTGTGAATATTTTTAGTGACCAAATCCTTGAAATCATTGGATTGGACAACACCAAAGTCATTCCTATTGCAGAGAAACATGTGAAGAAAGAATTTGAAACCCTAACTCATTCTAAATGGGACAGACAGGAAATGACAGTAAACATCTTTCAGCAAGATGTAAGATTGATTATGATGATACTTGGGTACAAGTTCTACTACAGTAGTAGACCTAATTCAGTATCCGCTGGAGTCATCATGATGGCATGGAGAATGGTGAAGGAAAATGTACAGTATAATCTATGCAAAGTTGTGGCATAGAAATTACTCGAGAATGTGAAGCTTGTGAAGAAGGAAAAATCAAAAACCTTCAGATTTGGTTCATTGTTGATGCATATGTTCATTCATATTGAGGACACGTTTCCTGGTTTACATCCTAGTGGCTAGAAGTCTGGATTACCTATTGGCATATTGATTTCACAGAGCTAAAAAAGATAGAATGCTACTTGGGTTGATGGTGAATTATTTGGTATGATCAAGATACTATAGAGACAGATGAAGACAAGATACAAAATACATGAAGACATTGTTGAGAAATACAAAGATACAATATGTTTCATGGTTGAAACTGAATGTGTATGTTTTGAAGCGGTCGTACCCAGGAAGAAATGGTGTTATCCCATGGGTTATGAAGTGAGTTCTGAAGTACTTACCATACAATTAGAACATGTCCTTGCATCAGAGATTGATTCAACAGAGGAAAGATGGGGAATTTATGAAGAAAAGTCAGCAAAAGTGAGAGAAGAACATACTAGAGGTCTGAGGAAGAGAAAGATAGAAAATCTTGTACATGAATGTGGAGTTAAAGCTGGATTGACAAAAGAGGAATGTAAATAAATCAAAAGAAAGATGATAGAAAGGTCACTTGGACTTGCAAGTGGAATTACTACAGCCCCTCCCACTCCTAAGTCCTGAGATAATTATGGTAGACAGTCCACCTCCTCCTCAAAAGTAAACAACACAAGCTGAAAATATCACTTCTAGAGTAACAAGATCAAGAATGCATACATCACCTAAAGAGAAGAAAATAGTAGGAGAAGAGAAGAAAGTAGAGAAACACATTTGGAAACCTGACCTAAAGATGCTAGAGAAGAGAGCATTAGAGAAAGGAAAATTGGTTACAGTTGATAAATACTATAACAGGTATGAAGAAGCAGACAAACTTAAAATTGAGGACATTGTGATAGAGCACCTACTTACTTTCAAGAAGACATTGTTATAAATTGAAGGAATCATACCTATAGACCTGTATGGGAGATTGGAGATAAGAAAACATGTTGCAAAAATTGAAGATGATACAATCAAAAACCAAGAAATAGATAACATGTTGCCTGTGATATCAGTTCAAGAAAGGGATAGAATATACAAGGAACTAAAAGCTCTAATAAGGACCAAGGTGAGATTATTGAAAATCATGGTGAGGAAATATGATGAAGTCACTGAGGAAACTCATAAGGAACTAGAGAAGATACTTATGAGTACTACTTCTAAAAATCCCTCACCTCCTAAGACCACATCGCCCACACAATTGGGAATGGGTGAGAGATCTAAGGAAACAAAGACATCTACTGAGAAGAGCGAAGTAGATCCACCACCAGATTTCTATGTTTTTGGTGTAGCAGTAACTCTTGACACCTCTCAAGATGAAAAGGACCCTTTTTCAGGGAATATGGATACTTCTGTGGTAGATGAGGCAGAACAGAAGAAGGAAGAGGAACAGAAGAAGGAAGAAGAAAAGAAGATAGATCAAAAAGAGGATGAAAAGAAAGAGGTAAACACATCATCCATTTCATTGTTGGCAAGCAGTGATGTAAATGTTGACAGCATGGATGAAGTAGAACTAGTAAAATTGGCATTTACTGCTTTGAACAAAGCAAAGGAAAGATCATAACAGAAAGGAGACAAGAAGGCAAAAGTAATCACAAGAGCAATTGATACTGTAAACAAATTGCTTCCAACACCTATTTTCTTCCAGAATAAAGATGACATTGAAAATTTGAGAATCACACTTGATGAATTTGATGGGCACTATGAGAACCTATTGAAGATAGCAGAAGAAAAGGCAGAGAAGACTTACTCAAAGAAGAAGCTAACAACAGTCTGCAAATATATTACATGGGATGTAGGCATTATGAAAACTTTCTTGACAAATGCAAGAAGCTCCATTGGACATGGGATAAAATTGTTTAGCTACTGCATGAATTCAATAAGGCATATTCAGAATGTAGAAGACATTATTGCCAAAGAGAGGGAAACTCTGAATAGTATGATGGATGGTTGTGAAACATTTTCACAATCCACAATAGAGCTACACAAAGAAGTCACAAGGATTTTGGGTAAACTCAATGTATTAGATAATGAGAAAGGGGGAGTATTGACAAGAATCAATCTACTGAAAAGCTTTATCACTCCTAAGTTATCAATACTGGAGGTTCATCTCTCAGACTTGGAGAAAGTGATAGATTCAATGGATAAATATATACCCACAGAATTAAAAGAAGCTAAGACCACATAATTTTCACTGAATGTCTTAATTCACATTAGCCAAATTTTGTTCAAAACATGGACTACAGAATTGAAGATCTTGGAAGATTCCTTTCAGGATATTTTGAAATTGGTGAGCAAGAACTAAAACCTTTTGTTGTATATGCACCTTTTTCATTGTTTTCAAAGGGGGAGAAGAGGAGAGAAAAAAAATATATATTATATAGAGAATAAAAGAATAGAGAAAGAAAAAGAAAGATTATAGAGGAGACAGATTTGTTGGAACACTTATTCATTTTTTTTGACAAGTGTTGCCATCAATGCCAAAGGGAGAGATTTTTGGAAAGTAATCAATTTTGTGTAAATGTGATTTAATTTTTGGTTGTCATTTATGGAAACACATCTGGGTTTTAGATCGATTCCAGAAAAGATAAGTTTTGATGACTCAAAAATTGACTAAGTGTAGAAGCAGAGATATAGAACTGTTTTGGATGTCAAAGATTGAGATTGATGATTTAGGGAAAGAGAGCTTATAGGAATACATTATGGGGTATGTATGACCTCCACCTAAGATATATTTTTTTTAGGTTGATTCTACGATGAGCTAGATAGAATTGAAGACAGACAGGCTACAACAGAACAACAAAACTGAGTAGTTTGACAGTAGCAAAGATTGAGGGAGTATGGCTTGGACTCCAAAAAATTGAAGTTGTATTTTTTTTTTATAACCTCCACATTGACTATACAAGAGTTCTGACTATGCATTTAGTGTTTACTATATTAAATGTATTTTGTATTGAAGGTCAACTTAGTAATATATGTAATATTCATATTGAGAGCCGACTTTGTAAAGTTGTGAGATATATATAAGATCTTTTTGATAAAGATAAGGGGAGTTGTGTTGTTGGTGAATGGTCAGAAGATAGGTGGATAAGTTGTTGAGCGAATAGAAGAGTAGAGAATGACAGAGATTATTGAAGAACATTAAAGGAACTATCTAAGCACCAGTGTTGTTTGTTTTGTTCATGACTGAGAACACTTTGTAGCTTGAATTATATTGTAAGAGTTGTAAGCTCAGTTGGCCCCTAACAAGGTGTTGTGAACCTTTAATAGGGTTTTTATTCCTTTAACAAGGAAATTTTCTATGTAATATTTAGCTCCTAATAGGGCTAGGTCTCCTTACAGGGACATTATACTTTAGTACATGCTTGTGGGTACCATCCCCACTGGGGTTTTCCCTTGGCCAGGGTTTCCTCAAAAACAAAATATGGTGTTATGAGTATTGTGTCATTTTCTTATGTTTTTTTCTTTACAGAAAGTTTATGGTTGATATTTAAATGGTTGAAGAATTTATTTAAGTACTATAATACTGATTCACCCCCCCTCTCAGTATTATCCAATCCTAACAGCTTGAAAGTGATTACAATATCATCCTTATGAATTTCAATCAAAGCTTCATGAACCTGCTTGACCACATACCTGACATAGTCATAGTCTTTATTTACTTATGGATGTTGGATATTCATATCCATGATTAATAATTTTGCAAAGACTATTTTTTCTCTATCAAATCCCAACACCTGGCACAGCCCATACCCTGTGCATTGCATATAGAAATGGAACTTGCTCAATAATATGGTGCATCTACATCATCATAAATTGGTATCAATTTCCTATCAACCCTAGGAATATATAGGGGAATACAATGTTATTTTAATACCATTTTTTGGGTCTCATAAGTTTCATTTTCTCTATCTAATTCAATATATGTGCAAGTAGCGCCAGATATTTGAAATGCTTCCACAAAACTTGTTTTGTTTACATTTACTAGGGTTGACTTATCCTTCATCCTAATAACATTCGTCATAGGGAAATATGCCTTCACAAATTCCCTCACCAGGTCCACATCCACGTATAGTTATCAATTGTAAACACTTTTCAATATATTGTCCATCAAAAAATTAATGACTACTTTGCTTGTTACCTAATTAGTAGGAATTATTTCAATCCACTTAGTAAAGTAAAATATAACCACAAGTATCCATCTATGACCACCACTTTAATTTTTAATAATTTCATCAATAAAATCTAATACCCATTGGCAAAATGGGCCCTTAACTTGAATTGAATTAAGAGGCAAAGCTCCAACATACTTTAGCTTAGATGAAAACCTATGACAAGGCTCACATTTAAGTACAAATTTATGAGCATCAACAAAAAAAGTAGGCCAATAATATCCAGCCCTAATTATTTTATGAGTAGTAGTCTTTGTAGAGTAATGGCCTCTACATACTCCATTATGCATTTTTCTCAAAACCTTTCCAAATTGTGCCTTATCCAAAAATAATAATAACACCCCATCTCTATTTTTCCAAAATAAATCTCCTTGGATAAGCACATACCTTTGAGCCTACAAATTCAAATTTATTTTTTGATTGTCTGACATCTCATCCAGGCATTTTGAATTATTCAAAAAATACCCTATATTTGAACACCAAAGCTTCCTTTCAATGTTAGTAATATCCTCCTATAAATGAACATTGTTTACCTAAAATGCCTCCAAATTTGTTTCAGTCATCAATTTAGCTAGTCTCAGGCCTCTTACAAATTTTGTAATTTGAACCTCCAAGTTGAAGTCCTGAATCCGGTTAGTCCATCTGCACCTGCGCCTAGTGACTTTTTTCTGTGTTAATATATCTTTTACTACAGCATTTGGAACATAAGCCACAATCCTAGAACAAACCATATAAGGCCTAAAATCTTTCACCACTTTTACTAAGGTGTAATCTTATTTTCCATTATTTCATACTTCAACTCAAAAACTTGTAAATATTTACTAAGAATGCAATTGGATGCTCATATCCTTGATCATCTTTCTACAATAAAACTATTTCAAAGGTGTGAAAATATGAAAATGAAAACAACTGGAATGGCTTTTCATAATCAGTAGATTTCAATACTGGTGCCTCTTGAATTTCTTTCTTAATATTAGCAAAAGCTTCCAAAGCTTCACTGTCCCATTCAATCTTAGCATTATTTTTCAACATTTTAATAATTGGCTTGACAATTTCAGCAAAATTAGCAATGAATCTTCTGACAAAATTAATTTTTCCCAAAATTAATTGTATACCTTTAACATTATTTGGTAAATCAATTTTATCATTTGCTTCAATTCTCTCAGGATCAATTCTAACCCCTTCTTTTTACATTATGTATCCCAACAACCTTCCTTATGCTGCAGAAAATTGACATTTCTTAGGATTGAGGGACAATCCATACACTAAAGCCTTGCATAACATATTCTCCGAATTCCCACAATGATCCTCAACCCCTTTTGAATAAGTTTTTAAATCATCCTGATACACTACCATTATAGAGTTTATGAACTCTTTGAATGCCACATCTATTGCCCTTGGAAAGGTTGCACCCGCGCTTGATAAACCAAAAGGCATTCTGACATATACATAGGATCCCCACAGAGTAGTGAAAGTAGTCCTATATTGATTTTATTCCCTGGCCATTACCTAATTATAACCTGAAAAACATCCATCATAGACATTAATTCACACCTCCTAACTCTTTGTAACATAGCCTCCATATTTGGCGAAGAATAATTATCCTTTAAAGATGCAACATTCAAATTTCTAAAATATACACACAACCTTATATCCCCATTCTTTTTCTTAACTGGGACTAGATTTGATACCCAGGATAAATGCCTTATTGGCTTGATGACTCTAGCCTCTCTGAGTTTTAATAGCTCTTGTTGCATCTTCGGGGCTATTATTGGGTAAATAGGTGTTTGTTATTCCTGAATGGATTGGCATCTGGTTTCAAAGGAATTTCATGTTGGAAAATATCCTCTCTATAAGATTTGAAGTATTTTTATGTCTAGGAAAAAACATGCTTATATTTTCTCAACAAATTAATCAAGTTAATCCTTACATGTGGTGCCAAACGTTTTCCTATATATACAATTATTAGGAATCCCAAATTAACCTCCTCCAATTCTTCCTTTTTAGAAGGTGATTTTTTATACAAATGACTATCATTATCATTAAAAATTCCCTCCAAATCTACCAATCCTTTTGGAATCTTATTAGTACTTAGTTGAACAATATCATTCCCAATAATTTTCTCCTTGCCATCTACCACTTATATCAATGCATTACAGTCTATTTTTTTCCTTCATAATCATCCATGCATTAAACAAACCAGAGTATATCATCATCATCCTCAAAAAATTTCCAGTTATAAATATTGTCATGAATAGATGACCTTCTCTTTGTTTCTATAAAAGCAACACTAGTTAATGATATATCATCATCTTTCAAAGCCACATTGGCCAGAAAATCCATCATAATATTGTGTGACCTTTCTACCCATTCAATGGAAAATGTATCAAAAAATTTAGTCTTATCCCAAACTGCATGCTTATATTTCTTTAACCTCTTGTTTTTAGAAGCATAAAGGGATCTAATCTGTAGAACTACCAATTCTGAATCACCCTGAACTCTTAACAATTTAATCCCATGTTTGATTGCAACTTCTAAACCCAATAGCAATGCTTCATATTCAGCAATATTATTTATACATCAAAATGCCAACCGGAAAGAATATTTGAAAGTAATACCTTATGGTGAGATAAATAACACACCAACACCAGACCCCTCTCTTGAACAAGAATCATCAAAATACATCTTCAACAGTCCTTCTTGTTGTGATTATAATTTTTTGACAATAGGATCAGTACTTTTCATTTGAGGTTCAACATGTTGCACCCTTAAACTATCAATATCTACATCCAAGAAACAAGTCAGTTGACTGGGGTCCACCTTCTCTACCACCACATATGATCATGGTTATATATATATAACTTTACCTTGTGTAACATAATAAACAATACATTTAAAATGTTTGTATATGAAATAGATGTATTTCAAATGTAGGGAGTAAATAAGATGTTTCCTTTTTATCCTTAGATATACAAATGAAGGATCCAAATTGATTAACCCTAAAGGAATGATCAATGCATAAATGAATCAATCATTTGGAAATAAGAGCAAAGAGGAAGATCTTAAATACTTGTTTATAGGAAAGAATGTGTGATAGATCTAGAAAGATTAAGAACTTATAATAAAGATAAATAGGAGGAAAGTACTAACCTTGAAATGTTGCAGATCTAAAGAATGATGTTTTGGGGGGTCTACACTTAGTTTCTATAAGATTTGAGACCGGGTCTGGAATAGAAATGTAGAGAGGAACAAAACCCAGAAATATTTTTCCATTCTAACACAGTTCCAATTTTGGCCCTCAAGTCAATGTCACCATTGACCTAGAATTTCTGATTTTGACCTATGGTAGAATCAACCTAAAAAGTCTCCGACAAGAAATCTATTTTTGGATCCCAAAAGTTTTAAGAAAAGGGTATCTGAATCTACACTTTGATCTATTGTTCTGAATCTGTACCTACAAGAAAAATGAATTTATTTATTGGGGGGAGACGTGTGCCTTAGTCAAACCCCAATTTAGGAATTAACCTTGAAATCAATAATTGAAATAAAGAATGCTAGCAAGCAGTAGAAGTAAATCTAATAATGAAGCTATGATATCCAATAGATATCCAATTGTATTTTGAATGTAAACAAGTATGTAAATATGAAAGCTTGGGCTCAATATTAGAAACCATAAACCTCCATGGTTGTATGCTTGAAATCCACCTTGAAGAGAGAATGGATGAGTCTTGAGGATGCACAAAGGATCTTGAAGTAAGATCACACCACCATGATGGATAGATCTAGGGCTTGAATGATGAATCTTGAATGCTTGAACCAAATCCCTTCAAAGGCTTGAAAGCTTGATCATTGATCTTCAATGGAGAACTTGAATGCTTGAGAGGAAGACTTGAACACTTTGAAAGCTTGAAAACATGTAGAATAATGGATTCTTGAACTTTTTTCTTGATGAATTCTTGTTTAGAGATACTTAGTGCTTTGTTGATGATTTGTACTTGATTTGATAATTCGTGCTTAGAGAAAATGAGAGGAGAAAACTTCCTTATATATGAAACTAGGGAACAATATTCTAGAGAGGCCTACATAGGAGAATTAAATTTTAATTAGACCTATATCCCTAGAAGAGGACATATATTAAATATATTTTAAGAATCGTCACTTTGGAACCCAAAATAGTTGACCTAGAAGCGGGAAATAAGCTTTTAATGACCTCCAGCAGCTGACAGACTTTCAAATTTGAAAGGGGGACCCATGTCAAGGTCAAGGTCATCCTTGACCTAGGTCAAGGTTGAGGTCAACCTTGACATAGGTCAAGGTTGAGGTTGACCTTGACCTAGGGAGTCAAAACCCCTGGAAAATATGACATGGGAGGGATGTGATGACCTGTAACTGGTTGAATGTTTGAAGATGTTAAGTTGATCACCGAAATACAGAAGGATAATGCAAGTCATTAAATCAGTTAATGGATTGTATTGTCATTAATGTCAACTTGATATAATCTAAAAGGTTATAATCAAAGTGTCAAATACTTTAGAGAATCAAAGAGAAAAATATTATGCTTTTAGTAATGCATAAAAGAAAAACATTCACAATATGACTTCAAACACCGATGGTCAGGGGAACACCGACGAATAGAGATCACCAAAAGTCAAGTCATAGTGATGCCCGAGAAAGAACACTGATGAGCATTATGGACGAGTAGAATCACCAGCATAACCAATAGCCAGAAACATAGTGTAAACCAATGGAGAAGCCTGAGGAGAACTGGAGTGTTGGCCGAAGCTATCAAAGAGTTAAACACTGAAATTAACTTGAGTTCATAAACGAAAAAATATCTAGTTGGCAAAGCTAAATATAGACTTAACTGGTAGTTGTCTTTGTTTTCATCAACAAGATAAAGCCATAGATAAGTAATGGATTTAAATTTATTTTTTCCAGTTGGCAAGAAGATCTCAGCTTGATAAAATGAGAGTTTTGCTTGAAATCTAATTGGTAATAATTGTGGATCACGCCAAGATCAAGAAAATCAAGAACCTAAAAATAGTGATATCATGTCTATAAAGACAACTCAATTCATTGTGAATTGGTGTGGTGGATGAATGAATGAAAAGAGGATGCTGAAGAGAAACTTCATACAGTCCTGATCAATCAAGTGGAGGAAAGAGCTAAAGTTTTCTGTGGACACCGAGCAACAAAGCACATCATCACTGAGCAGAATAAAAGTGGAACAAAGGTATAAACTGAGATATATTGATCAGAATATTTTTATGAGAATACAATAGATCTGAAAATCTGCAAGTATAAGTTGTATATGTGAATAGATCATATTGTTTCAGTTTAACCATTGATTTAGAAAGTCTCTTAACTGAGCGGGATTTAAAGATACTTTTATATTGAGATACATCCCAAGGAGTATCAAAAATTTTGATCATGAAGATAGCATGAGATGCTAGATACCTATTGACAGGCCAGGTGAGTGTTTGATCAAGGAAGCTACCATAGAGATGTCTGATATCAAGTGACAGACTAAAATTTTAAATCCTCTAACAAGGTCAAACCTAACAGTGTGTTTGTAACCTTTAACAGGGTTGGCTTTTCACCGAGCTCACTTCAGAAGAGCAAAAATTTTGGGTTACCGGTCCCAAGTGGTTTTTCCCTCAACAGGGTTTCCATGTTAAAAATCCATGTGTCAATGTGTTTATGAGTCATTACTTTAGTTTTTTTCATTACTAATAACTTAATTGGATTGATTGATATACTCTAGATAATTTACTATCTTTCGGTAAATTAACACACTGTTATTCAGTAAACATACAGTAGAAGGTTTTACAAAGAATTCTGACAAGTAGTAATTTGATAAAAGTTTTTGGAGGCATTCATCTTATAGGACTGAAGATAAGTAGAGGCTTAATATTGTGGTACTAAGTTTTTGGGCTGATTATTGAAATATTTTTTAGCCCACTGATTCACCCCCCCCCCTCCCTCTCAGTTATTACTAAAAATTGGTATCAGAGCTTGTGTGCTTAGAAAGGGAGTTTAACAGCTCAAGTAAAAGATCACAAGATGAACAAACGAGATGTGCCCAAGTTGAATAAAAACATCTTTACATCATGGAAAAGAAGAATAAGACTCCACTATCAAGTATTGGAAATGATATTGTTCAATACTTAGATACTGAATATGTGTTACCTACAGGACCTCACACTCTTGATAAATTAAGAGTAAAGCATGAGCATAATTGCATGATGATAGAACTTGCATCATCACTCTCTGATGTTGAGTTTGAAGATGTCAAAACCTGCAACTCTACAAAGAAAATGTGGAATAAGTTGAATCTTGTACATGGAGGAGATGCCAATGTACTAAGAGAAAAGGCAAAAAGCCTAAGAGGGGGGTTTGATGACTTAAGGATGAAAGAAGGAGAAGACATTACTCAGTATAGTTAAAGAATCAAAGAATTAGTAAATGCTATCTAAGGAGTTGGAGGTGTACTTTAAGAGGAGATAGTGGTAAGTAAAATCTTAAGAACCTTATTGCCTATATATGCTATTAGAGTTTATGCTATTCAAGAAATGAGAGAAGTTGCAAACAATACAGTTACTCTAGATAGTCTGATTGGTAGACTAATTTCATTTGAGATGAACACCTTTGATAATAATGTCTTACCATCTATAGAATCTACATTCAAATCTTCTCTAAAGATAAGTAACTCAAGTCATAGACATGTTGTTAGAAATGATAGTGACAGTGATAATGAGGATCAAGGACTTGATGAGATTGAAGCACTTATGGCCAGAAGATTGCAGAGAGGCAAAGGTAGATACAAAGGTAAATTACCACTTGTATGTTTCAACTGTAAAGAGGTTAGACACTTTGTTGCAAGATGTCCTAACTGAAGAAAATATGATAGAGGAAATAACAGATCATATGGGAAGAAGTTTGATAAAGGTGATAATAGAGATTACCTAAGCAACCGAAAATCTGAAAAACGAGATACCCAAGACTACAAAGACAAAGGGAAGAAATCTTGTTAACTAGATGAGAATAGAGCTGATGATACTGACACCGAATCAGAAGAAGACATTGAGATGGTATTTGTATCCATGAAGGATGATTCAGATGAAGATGAAGAAAGGTATGTATAAACTGCACTCATATCTAAAGTTAGTAAAAATGATGTATGGATCATAGATAGTGGCTGCACTCACCATATGACCGGTGATAAATAAAAGTTTGAGACTTTTGAATACTATAATGGTGGTTCGGTGAGAATGGGTAATGATACACCTTATCCAGTTGAAGGTAAAGGAACCATAATGTTGAATAACCTGATAAAATGTGAAAATGCCTACTAGGTCAAAGGACTAAATTATAATTTGTTAAGTGTTTCACAGCTAAACAATTCAAGTCACAAAGTAGCATTTGAAAATAATAAGGAAAATATCTACAATGAATCAGGAAGATTGATTGGTACCGGTGAGCAGACAAAAGGTAACCTTTTCTATCTTGATGACACTAACACCACTTGATTAATGGCTAGAAATGAAGACATATGGTTGTGGCACAAAAGATTGTGTCATGTGAACTTTGACAACATGATAAAGATAAGCAACAAAAGGACTGTAAGAGGCTTACCAAGCATGACTAAGCCCTAGCATATCATGTGCAAGAATTGTCAAAAAGGTAAGATGACAAAGTCTAGTTTCAAGAGTAAAACCCATACATCTACTGCAATTCTAGAATTAGTCCATAGAGATCTATGTGGACCCATGAGGACAAAGAGCTACTATGGAGATAGGTATTTTATTCTCTTTGATGATGATTTTTCTAGAATGATGATAGTCATGTTCTTAAAAGATAAATCAAAAGCATTTAAGATGTTTAAATGGTATAAAGCAATGGTAGAAAAACAAAGTGAAAAGAAATTGAAATGCTTAAGGTCAGATAGAGGAGGGGAATTTAATTCAAAAGGATTCACTGAATATTGCAATGAGCATGGAATTAAAAGACAAGTTTCTGCACTGAGAACACCACAGCAAAATGGAATTGTTGAAAGGAGAAACAGATCAATTGTTGACTGTGCAAGGACATTGATGATTGAGAAAAGTATCGCTCAAACTTTTTGGAGGGAAGCTGTCAGTACTATTGTCTACAAATTAAATAGAGTATAATTGAAGAAGGATACAAAGAAGAGACCCTATGAGCTTTGGCAGTGTTATACACCTAATGTAAGTTACTTTAGAATCTTTGGTATTCAATTTTATATATTGAAGGATGATAGAAATGGAAAACTTGACTGCAAAAGTGAAGAAGGTATCTTCCTAGGGTACTCAACCAAAAGAAAGGCTTATAAATGTCTTAACAAGTTATCTAACAAAATCATTGAAAGTGCAAATGTGAAAATAGATGAATTTGCAGAAAATAATGATAAGGAAAGCAAAAAGGAACCGGAGCACTACAACACGTTTGTTTATATAGAACCTGCCACTCTACCTGAGCAACATTGTGTCACTCCCGAGCATCAGAACAATGCACCCGAGCATCGGGTTGCAATTACCGATAATCAAGATAATCCTCAAGATGATGTTCCAAATAATGGAGATGAGAATTAAGGTGAAGAAGATGATCAGAATGATGAACACAGAGTTGAACCAAAACTTTCCAAGTATGTCAGAAGACATCATCCACAGAATCAAATCATAGGAGACAAAAAGGTTGGAACAAGAACAAGAAGTAAGTCACTTAACACCATATGTTTACTTTTTGATTTTGATCCTAAATCTGTTAACAATGCACTTGAGTATGAAGAATGGGTCAGTGCTATGAATGAGGAAATAGAACAGATTGAGAAGAACAATACATGGACACTAATACCGAAACCATATGACAAGAATGTCATCAGTACCAAATGGATATTCAGAAACAATTTGAATTCAAATGGAGAAGTCACTAGAAACAAAGCAAGATTAGTATGCAAGGGATATGCACAAGAAGAAGGTATTGATTATGGAGAAACCTTTGCACTCGTTGCTAGACTAGAAGGCGTTAGAATCTTACTTGCTTATGTTGCATTTAAAGGATTCAAGGTATACCATATGGATGTCAAATCTGTATTCCTAAATGGAATACTTGAAGAAGAGGTATACATTAAACAACCAGAAGGGTTTGTTGATCCAGACAAGAGAAACATGGTATGTAGACTACACAAAGCCTTATATGGATTGAAACAAGCACCAAGAGCCTGGTGTGAAAGACTTCAATCATATCTCATTAGCATAAATTTTGTTAGAACAAGTGAAAATAGCATTCTGTACTTAAAAGAAGATACAGATGGTAATACTCTGATTGCTGAAATTTTTGTTGATGGTATCATTTTTGGGGGAAATGAGTTGTTATGCAAATCCTTTGCTAATGAAATGAGTAAGGAATTTGAAATTTTTATGTTTGGAGAGATCAAATTCTTTCTTGTTCTATAGATTCTTCAACAAGATGCATGCATATACATCACTCAGTCCAAATATATCAAGGAAGTGTTGAAGATATTCAAGATGGAAGATTCCAAACCAATTGGAACACCTATGGCTACCGGATGTAAGCTGACAAAAGAAGACAAATACAATGAGGTAAATCAGACCTTATATAGATCAATGATTGGCAACTGATGTATGTTGTTCACACTAGACTAGATATAGCACACAAAGCTAGAATAGTTGCAATATTCTCTGTTAATCCCAAAGAATCACATATGACTTTTGTCAAGAGAATTCTGAGATATCTGAAGAACACTGAGGACTATGGCTTATGGTACAAAAGAGAAGGAAAATTTGAGCTACAAGTCTATACAGATACTAATTGGGCTGGAAACATTTATGACCGAAAGAGCACAATTGGAGGAGCATTCTTCATGGGTGATAGACTTATCACATGGATAAGCAAGAAGCAAGGATGCATCTCTCAATCTACTGCAGAAGCAGAGTATGTGCATGCTGCTACAAATTGCTCCAATATTGCATGGATCAAAAAATTTCTAGAGGGTATGAATATGAAGATCCTTGAACCAGTAATTATCTATTGTGATAATACCAGTGCAATTAACATTTCTAAGAATCCAGTCATGCATGCTAAGACTAAGCGTATTGCTATCAAGTATCACTATCTAAGAGAAAAAGTGCAAGATAAGGAAGTGACACTAGAATATGTTCAATCAAAGGAACAGTTAGCTGATATATTCACAAAGCCATTACCAAAGGATACATTTGAGTACCTGAGACAAAGACTAGGGGTCCAACCCTTGTCTATCGGTCAGTAAGCTGACTAGGAGGTTGCATTAGACTATGCCAAATCTAAAGATCAGTCATGTTGAAGAAAATAATGAGATGGATAGCAACAAACATATTTGTACATAGCAAGGTACAAATCTACACCAAAAATTAGAACATTGTATTGCTGATGGATAGGGAAATTCAAGGAATATATTATGCAAAGGGATGGAACATGATATAGATGATTTCTTTTTGGCATTGTTGTCAAAGGGAGAGAATTATCTCATTATCATAAAGGGAGAGATGATCTCATTTTCATAAAGGGAGAGATGATCTCATTGTCATAAAGGGAGAGATTATATCATTATCCATGAAGAGAAGTTCTTGAGAATCAGAAGGAAGAGCTAATCAATATTCTAAGGGAGAGAAATTGATTACGTATGAAATATCCATCTAAGGGAGAGAAGTAACAAAGAGAGAGAATTTAGACAAAGAGAAATATTATTGTCAAAGGAAAAAGAGATTATCAAGAAGAGGATCAGTCAAGGCAGAGAACATATCATAATAGAGCCATCAAATGATACATCTATCTAGAGAAGGGATTGAAGATTGAAGTCAACCACTCTGCATGAAACAAATCCAAGTTATTTTTGAGCTTACCAAGAGCCATACATTCACAATAGTTACATTAGAAAACTTGATGAAACTATATATTTCATATTGTATTAGTGATAGTATAGTTTGATAATGTAGTATGTTTCCATCAATGCCCAAGGGAGAGATTGATGACATGTAACTGATTGAATGTTTGAATATGTTAATTTGATCACTAAAATGCAGAAGGATAATTCAAGACATTAAATCAGTTAATGGATTGTATTTTCATTGATGTCAACTTGATATAATCTAATTAGTTATAATCAAAGTGTTAAATACTTTAGAGAATCAAAGAGAAAAATATTATGCTTTCAGTAATGCATAAAATACAAGCATTCACAATACGACTTCAAACACTGATGGTCAGTGGAACACTAATAAATAGAGGTCACTGAAAGTCAAGTCATAGTGATGCCTGAGAAAGAACAATGATGAGCATTATCGATGAGTAGTGTATGCAATGAAAATACCTGCAGCTGCACAGCAAGTCAAAACATGCAAACACAAGATATACTAATAAATCAAAGCATGTAAAGAACTTGAAATACAACTACATTTTCACTACAACCTCCGATGAGC